>JAQZBX010003324.1:0-65939 GCA_029593785.1 Cabassous unicinctus
TTTTTTTTTTTTTTTTTTTTTGCCTTTTTTGAAGAGGCAGGCTGGGGACTGAAGAAGTTGAAGCAAGTACAATAAAAGTTCTTGGTTTTCCTTAACATAGGAAGGTTCAGTTTATTTAACATCTATTGTTTTTACAGCAGCATCTTTATTTCTTCTACCTCCCCTAACTAACCAATAGGTTACTACTATTTCTGTTTTATAATTCTAAATGGACTACTTAATTATATTTTGAAAGTAACAGGAATATTTATAAGACAATTGAGAACACTATGAGTAGTGAAAATAAATATTCATTCACAAAAATATAATTCAATAAATCTTCAGAAAAAGTAAACCTAGAAAAAATGTTGTTTCTCTTAAAATGTACCTGCAACAGCATTTTCTAGCTGTTGTAAAATTGCCTTCCTATTAATTAGCAATGTTGACTAACACATAAACTATTTACTACATATGTATACTGTGAAACAGTAGTTTATCTTTAGATAATAAATTTCATTCACTAAAGGAAAAACTAGATATAATTCTGTAAGAAAATAAGATTATATTGAAGGGTATTATAATTCCTAAAATATAGTTTGGTAAGGAGATGATTTGGTTATCATCAAAACACTTTGAAAGGCTACTTCTTTTAGTTTAATTAAAAAATAAATAGAATAGTTGGTCATTTCTGCTTAACTGGTCAAGTAAGATATTAGGAGGGATATTTGGTGAATTTTAAGGTAAGCATATACACATGAATTTCAATAAAACCTTCTTTACTTTACCAACTGAAACAATTTAGCAAATTATACAATGCAATTATTAGAACAAAACTGGCCTGAACTTTTTTAACTTTTTAAAATTGAGTTATTCATACATGAACATCCATAAACAATAAGTGTATAGTATAATTGTGAACTTATAAAATAAACATGTATATCATCATATAGGGCTATCATATATTAACCCCCCACCAACACCTTGCATTGTTGTAAAACAATTGTTACAAACTATCAAATAGCATCGTTAAAACATGACTACTAACTATAGCTAATATCTTCCATTTGGTGTATTTTCCCTCCAACCCACCCGCTTAATGACACCCTGTATTAGAATTATATACTTGTTATAGTTCATGAGAGAGTGTTCTCATATTTGTTCTGTTAACCACAGTCAATCTTCCACATAGGCTTCACTGTGTTATACAATCCCATGCATTGCACAATCCATTCAAAGGGTGCACTCAGTGGTTAACTGAAAGCCACTAGGCTGAACTTTTAAGAATGCCTAAGTAGTTTGATCTGTTTGATCAAAGACTTTTAGAAGTAAATTTTATTTGCCTGTTGAAACAGCATATATTCATTCTCTACAGACCTCTATAGACTGCATAGAAATATGTTAGCATCTTTATCTTAATTACTAATAAATATGGAAATCTTTCATTAGCACTATTAAATTCTGAAAAAAAATAAGTAATATAAATAATTTCAGAGAGCATCTGCTTGATCCCCACATGTGAATAAAGTACACAGTTATAATTTCCTAAAGAGGTGATAATAAAAAGAGAGTGTTTAAAAGAATACATTCATTGGAATGCGTTGCAAGAACTTTCACAGTAAGGAATGTCTTCTTTCTAGCTAACCTTTAGCCTTTCTGATTTAGTTTGAGTTTGTTTTTACAGCTTCTACCCTCAGTGGAAATGGACAACAGCTGGCCAACTGCATTAGCCTGATTTTAACCACTTCATCTTAAACTACTAAAAACTGAAAGCTCAGTGAAACAACTATTGCTTTTGATTCCTGATTTTTAATTGCCACTCTGCCTTTTTCACAACTTAAATGAGAAGAAGTTATGTGGCTGAATTCAATGATGAGATTGCTTTTATATCATTATTTAACCATTCATAACAACCTTTGGCCTTCTTTATTCTGGGTTGAATAATTAAAATTCCATCAACTTTCTTTTTTATTTTCACAGAGATCTTATTTGCCAGATCTCTGAATCATCACTGTGAATGTTCTCTAAATTGAAAAAACAAACAAACATTCTTTTCACTTGCAATTATATTCATTCATCCAGCAAATGTTTATTTAGTGACTACCATGAGCTAGGTATTCTGAATGTAGAGAATACGTTGTGGAACATAAATAATACACATTTTCTCATTTCAAAAAATAATTAAAACAATAGTTAAACTTATGAAGCATTTACTATATGCTATTGCTTTTATAATCATGTAAACATATTAATTCAGTTATTGTTACAACAAGCCTATGGAGTTGATAATTATTATTATCCTTATTTTACATATGGGATGATAAAGACAGACTATAAGCAAGTAAACATTAGATAGTTGCCGATTAAAAGCTATGAAGAAAACAAAACAAGAATGTGGTGATGGTTCTCCTAGATCATCTGATCCTGGAAAACCTCACTGATGAAGTAACCATAAGGTAAGACATTAATGAAAAGAACAAGCCAGCTATTCCAAGCTATGCAGAAAGAACATCCCAGCAACTGAAAACTTTCTAAGATGGGAAAGAAGTTCTCATATTTGAAAAATTGAATGAAACCCTATGTGGCTAACACCTGGAAAGAAAAGCACAAACCTATGGAAATGAGCTCAGAGAGGGGATGCCACTAGCAAATGATAGAGGGTATCTGGATTTTCTAATTCTTTTTGCAATGAAAAGCCAATGGATGGTTTCGATATAAATTCTTTTAACTTCTTAATAGGTTATTCAGGGAGGAACAAATATGGAGGGAGGGAAGATGAAAGCAGATGTAAATTTTGACAGTCACCTGAGTATATATGATATTTGATATTTAAAAACCATGATATTTGATGAGATCACTTGAGAGAACATTTAAATAGATAAGAGTTGAAGAAGACAGATTGGTGGGACACTAACATTAGAAGTAGAGAGAGGAAGAGGAGCCAGATAAAGGGAATGAAAAGGATGGCACAGTGAGGTAGAAAACAGATGCTAACTGAAGATATTTCAAGGAGGGAGAATTAACTGTGCTGAATGTTGTTGGGGGTTGATTAAGACGAAGATGAAGACAAAAAACAAAAAAATGATGTCTGGATTTCACACTCTGGCAGGCATTCTTGAGCTTATTAAGAAAGAATTTGGTGTAGTAGTGAGGACTGAAGATGGATTGGAGTGGTTGTAGAAAAGGAATACCTGAGGAAGCTGTAACAGTGAATATATATGATTTTAAGATAGATGATATGAGCATATTTACTTGATGATGATAACCCACTAAAATGATTTAGTAAAGTAGGAGAGTATTATTTGCAGAAACAAAATTTTGTGGAGCTGCATTATACAGTACAGTAAGCACCATACATATGTGTTTACTTTAAAATAAAAGTAATTAAAAGTAAATAAAATAAAAAATTGGGGGAGCAGATATGGCTCAAGTAGTTGAGCACCCGCTTCCCAAATTGCAGGTACCAGGTTCAGTTTCTGGTGCCTCCTAAAGAAAACAAACAGACAACAAGCAAAAACAATGAGCAGACAACGAGCAAAAGCAATGAGCAACAATGAGCAAAACAATGAGCAAACAACAAGCAAACAATGAGCAAACAACAAGCAAACAGATGAAGAGGCCAACTCAGGGGAGCCAATGTGGCTTTGTGGTTGAGTGCCGGCCTCCCACATATGAGGTCCCAGGTTCAATCCCCAGTCCTTGTACCTCAAAAAAAAAAAAAAAAAAATTAATTAATTTCCCCAAGAGAACTAGTCAAATTTCAAATCCTCAAAAGTCACATGTGTCTAGTTCCTGCCTATAGGACAGCACAAATGAAAATCTCCATCATCACAGGTCATTCTATTGAATAGTGCAGCTTTAAAGCATGTAGGTAAAGTGACCATATCCATCAAAATTCCATATTGGAAGAAAATGAATCTGATTCGATTTTTTTCCAATTTTGATTACATCCAAAATGGTGTTTATATGTCAAAGTAAATCCTAAAATGTATCCAAGTTTCAACAATTTGCATATTTTGGTACAAAAATATGAAAAAATATATAAAACTATCTGAATCAGGCTGGGTGTGGTACATAGTTTGACTTTCATACAACAGGAATGCAAAGCAATCAATAATTTTCCAGTTCAAGTGTTCTTTCTACTGTATCTTCTGCCTCTGGTTTATTTTTGTAAGAATAAGTAAGCATTTAAATTGGCTTCAGAGAATATTAATATATAAGTAGATCAATATCAATATAAATGCATGTTTCTCTGTATGTATAAGTATATACATACTTATACATACTCTGTATGTATAAGTATAAGTGGTAAAGAAGAACACCAGCCAAAGAGCTAATTTATATATATATATATTTTTATATATATATACTTTTGTAATCTGGCTACTAAAGAAGGTAAAATTACTTTTTTTCCTGTATGACACTATCCTGGCTAAGACAATTAGCTTAATATAGTTTGCTTCAGGTCAAATGTATCTCCCTTTAAGGCTATAGGCTCTTTTTATCTTTGATTTCTCCAACATATAGCCAAATAATCAGTAGAAGTTAAATAAAATGTGATATATATATATATATATATATATAATGTGATATATATATATATATATAGTAAACATATTTAAGAGTTTTTACAGTTTCATTGCAAAACAAAAGTAAAAATATTACATTTATTTCCCCCCCATGTTGAACATGTTTTTGAATTTCAAAACTTTATTCCTCTTTGTATCCTTTATTTATAGCACAGTGTTTGAAGTGTATCAAATTGTAATATTTAATTTTGCTGTTGTTTTATTACTGAATGAAGAGATATTTTTAAGTCCAATGATTCTTGCAATTTGGAAAATTTTACATACAATATTATTATTTAATTTTACCCTCGAAGTTATATCATTTTAGCACAATCTTTTTTCCGTAAATAATTTATTTTACTACACTCATTTTTTAACATAGTAATACTATCTCTATTATCCTTAATTCACTACTTTTGGTCAGCTACTTCAGATCACTGGGGGCCAGCTCTGAGGGCAGCCATTGCTCCAACCTCTCTCTGGGAAAGGCAGCAGAGGAATCTTAGAGTAACCTTTCTCAAAACTAAAGAAAATAGTTAAAGGACTACATTACCTGGGCAAATGTTGAATCAAGAAAACACAGCTTCAAAAGCCGTAGAAGCATATCTAGGTACCCTTGTTGGCCCTTCTCTCACCCCTTGACAGCATGGGCTGGAGCTAGCTTGTGATCCCATCGTGGGCGCCTGGCCCTGTTGCAGAGGGAACAGAGTGGGACCTGTGTGAATACTGTGGTGCATGCTTATCAGCGCCAATCTACAGGGTGGAAGTCTGAAAGAAGGAGGGAGGGAATTTGCCTTGGGCTGGCACCCCCAAGTCTGGCACCTCAGAGTTTGTCCTTGAGGGCAGAAAAACTGCTTGTAGACAGATGGAACAGTGTGAGAAACAATTAAGTTAAAGCAGCCTGTGGGAAAGGACTTACCTGTGTTAAGTCACTCAAGAGAGCACCCAAGAGGGGGTGAAAGTCTATTTCAAAGGGAATAGAGGGAACATTCACTCAAATTCCTGTAAACTGTAGGAGAAATTCATAAGGCCTCTGCAAGCACAAGCCCAGGAAAAGAAGCTAACTCTATGGTTCCACCCAGGCTCAGATAAGTCAGAGAAGACTCTGCACTTTGTATTTGCCTTGGGCTGATCTTGATGGGAGAGCTAAGTGGTAAAGAAGAACACCAGCCAAAGAGCTAATTTGCAAAGACAGTGAAAGGTGCTCTTTGCTTTGCTTTTTTGTTTTGTTTTGTTTTGTTCTGTTTTGTTTTGTTTTGCTTAGCACCTGGCATTCAAGAAAATCTAGGCCATATTACTAGCTTAATGCAAACTTAAGGAACAGACATTTCAGGAACTAAATCCAAGAGTTAACACATTAAAATACTAAAATACAAAGTGTGCAACAAAAGATTACAAGACAAACAAAGAAACAGGAAATGATGGCCCATCTAAAGGAACAAAACTCCAGAGACTATCAGTGAACAGGACCAAAGTTTGTACTTACCAGACAGATACTTAAAATGAAAAAAAAAAAAAATAAATCCTCAATATGCTCAAGGAGATAAAGAAAAACAGGGAGGAAGAACAAAAGGATATGAGGAAAACAATGAATGAAAAATATGGAAGTCTCTCTGAGATTCTCAATAAGAACCAAACAGAAATACTGGAGTTGAAGAACAGAATAACTGAAATGAAAATTCCCTAGATAATATTAACAGAAGATTGGAGGTGGCAAAAAAAAAAAGAAACAGTGATCTTAAAGACGAAGCAACTGAAATTCAAGCTGAGATTCAGAAAGAAACAATAATAAAAAGAACAAACAGACTAAGAGACTTGTTGGACAGCATTAAGTATACTAACATGTGCACCACTTTAATTAAAGATATGAATATGCATATTCAAAAAGCCCAATAAAACCCAAACAGGATAAGCTCAAAGAGAACCAAGCCCAGACACTCAAACTATTCACTGCCAAGGTCAAGGAGAGAGTCCTAAAAGCTGAAACAGTAAAGGAATGAGTTATGTACAAGGGAATCCTAATAAGATAAAGTACCAATTTCTCATCAGAAACCATGGATTCAAGAAGAAAGCAGTGCAAAATGTTTAAAGTGCTGAAAGAAAACAATTGCCAACTAAGAATTTAATATACAGTAAGAATTTCTTTCAATAATGAGGGAGAGATTCTGATATTCCCAGATAAACAAATGCTGATAGAGTTCATTACAACTAGACCTTCCCTATAAGCAATGCTAAAGGGATTTCTTCAAACTGAAAGGAAAGGGTACTAGACAGTACTAGCAGCAAGAAGAAATAAAGGCCTCCAGTAAAGGTAATCATTTTTGTAATTATAAATGCCAGTACTTTTGTAGTGTGTGCGTGTGTGTGTGTGTGTATGTGTATTTTCTGGTATTTAATTCCACTACTTACTTCCTATCAGGAGCTAAAATTCAAATGTATAAAAAGTAATGATAAATCTATGATTTTGGACATACAATGCAAAAAGGTACTTTGTAACCAGTACAAAAAAAGGTGGTGGGACAGAAGGTATATATGTATGCTATTGAAAATAAGGTATCATCAAATCAAATATGTCTGTTATAGATTTAGGATGTTAAAATTTAACCCCATGGTAACAACAAAGAAAATATATTAAAAATATATTCAGAAAGAAAGGAGAAGAGTCTCAAAAAGGCACAATACATACAACCAAATAAATATAGAAGTAGGCATTAATAGAAAACTTGAGGATTAAAAAAGATATAAGACTTTCAAACACAAAATGGCAAAAGAAAGTCCTGTATTATCAGTAATTACTTTAAATGTAAGTGGATTTAATTCTCTAGTCAAAAGGCAGAGATTGGCAGAATGAATAAAAAGCATAACCCAACCATCTGCTGTTTACAGAGATTCACCTTAAACTCAGAGACATAAATGGGTTGAAACTGAGAGGATGGAAAGCCTATACCATATAAGTAGTAATAAAAAAAAAAAAAAAAAGCTGGGATAGCTATACTAATAACGGATAAAAAAGACTTTAAGTCAAAAAATGATATGAGGAACAAAGAAGGTCATTATGTATTAATAAAGGGGTAATTTCAACAAGAATACCTCACAATTATAAATATGTATGCACCTAAAGCAAAGCCCCGAAATATGTGATGCCAATATTGCAGATTTGAAGAGAGAAATAGATAGTTCTACATTAATAGTACAAGATACCAACACACCACATTCAATAATACATAGAACATCTAGAATGAAGTTCTATGAGAAAATAGAAGACTTGAATCAAACTCTAAGCCTACTAGACCCAACAAACATTTATAAAACACTTCACTCAGAAGTAGAATATATGTTCCTCTCTAATGCACATGGATCATTCTCCAGAGTAGAACATATCATATGTTAGGTCACAAAACAAGTCTCAATAAATTAAAAAAAATTTTTTGAAATCATACAGTGTAGAGAGGTCTGACCACAATGGAATAAAGCTTGAAATCAATAACAGAGAGATAAATGTTAAATTCACAAACATGTGGAAATTAAACAACAGAGTTTTAAACACCAATGGGCAAAGAAGAAATCAAAAGGGAAATTGGGAAATATCTTGAAGTGAATGAAAATGAAAGCACAACACCAAATTTTATAGGATGCAGCAAAGGCAGTGCTGAGAGGGAAAATTATAACTGTAAATGCTTACATTAGAAAGGAAGAAAGACCTCAAATCAGAAAACTAACCTCAAAATTGAAGGATCTACAAAAAGAGGAGCCAACCGAATGCAAAATGAGCAGAAGGAAGGAAATAAAAAAGTTTAGAGCAGAGAGAAACGATATAGAGAAGGAAAAAACAATAGAGGGAATTAACAAAACCAAAAGTTGGTTCTTTGGAAGGATCAATAAAATTGACAAATGTATTGGTAAACTTACAAAGAAAAATATGGAAAGGACACAAATAATTAAAATCAGAAATGAAAAAGGGGACATTACTACCAAACCCACAGAAATAAAAAAGACTATAAAAGGATACTATGAACAACTGTATGCCAAAAAAAAAGATAACCTAGATGAAATGGACAAATTCCTAGAAACATACAAACTACTTACACTAACTCAAGAAGAAATAAAAGGTCTCAACAAACCAATACCTAGTGCAGAGACTGAAGCAGTCATCAAAAACTTCCCAAGAAAGAAACAGCCAGGACCAGATGGCGTCACAGGTGAATTTTACCAAACATTCTAAGAAGTAACACAAATCCTGTTCAAACTCTTCCAAAAAAATGAAGATGAGGGAACACTCCATAACTCATTCTATGAGGACAACATCACCTCATACCTATACCAAATAAAGATACACAAGAAAAGAAAATTGCAAACTAATATTGCTTATGAATATAGATGAAAAATTCCCAACAAAATGCTTGCAAACAAAATCCAACAACACAGTGAAAGAATTATACCTCAAGAGCAAGTGGGATATATCCCAGGCATGCAAGGCTGGTACAACATAAGAAAATCAATTAATGTAATACACCACATTGACAGAGCAAAGGAAAAAAAACATGATCATATCAATTGCCATAGAATAAGACAGTTGACAAAATCCAGCACTCCTTTTTAATAAAAAATACTTAGAAAACTAGGAATAGAAATAAATTTCCTCAATATGATAAAGGGCATATATTAAAAACCCACAGCTAACATAATACTGAATGGTGAAAGACTGAAAACTTTCCTTCTAAGATGGGGAATAAGACAAGGAAAACCACTGTTACCACTGTTATTCAACATGGTACTGAAAATTCTAGCTAGAGTAATTATAAAAGAGAAAGAAATAAAAGGCATTCAAATTGGAAAGGGAGAAGTGAAACTTTCCTTATTTTCAGGCAACATGATCTTATATACAAAAAATCCTGAAAATTCTACAACAAAGTACTAGAACAAACAAATGAATCCAAAAAAGT
Organism: Cabassous unicinctus; assembly: GCA_029593785.1. Taxonomy (NCBI): domain Eukaryota; kingdom Metazoa; phylum Chordata; class Mammalia; order Cingulata; family Chlamyphoridae; genus Cabassous; species Cabassous unicinctus. The sequence continues at coordinate 9,488 of JAQZBX010003324.1, forward strand.
GGATGGGTACAAAATAAAAATCCAAATTCGGTAGGTTTCTATATACTAATAAAGATCAAACTGAAGAAGAAATTTAAAAAGAAGAAAATTCCATTTACAATAGCAACTAAAAATGAAATATCTAAGAATAATATAACCAAGGATTTAAAGGGCTTGCACAGAGAAAACTACAAAATACTGCTAAAATATATCAAAGACCTAAATAAAAAGAAGGTTATTCCATGTTCATGGATTGGAAGACAAAAATTATTAAGATTTCAATTCTACACAAAGTGATTTGCAGATTCAACACAATCCCAGTCAAAATCCAAAGTACTTCTTTGGAGAAATGGAAGAGCCAAATACTAAATTTATATGGAAGGATAAGTTACCTTAATAACTAAAGCCATCTTGAAAAAGAAGAACAAAGATGAAGGCTCACACTTCCTCATCTTAAAATTTATTAGCAAACCACAGTAGTGAAAACAGAATGGTACTGGCACAAGGACAGCCATTTAGATTAATGGAATCAAATTGGTATTTCAGAAATCAACCTTCATGTTTATGGCCAAACTGCTTTTTGACTAGAGTGCCAAGTCAATTCAATTGGGAAAGAATTATCACTTCAACAAATGGAACTGGGAAAAACTGGATGTCCATTGGCAAAAGAATGAAGGTGGACACCTACTTCACATTATATACAAAAATCAACTCAAAATAGATCAAAATTATAAATATAAGAATCAGAACTAAAAAGCTCATAGAAGAAAACATAGGGAAGCATTTTCAAAACCTTGTGTTAAGCAATGGTTTCTTAGACTTTACACCAAAAGCACAAACAACAAAAGAAAAAAAATAGATAAATTGGACCTCATCAAAAATAAAACAAACACTTATCCAATAAGTGTTTAATATCCCAAATATATAAAGAACTCCTTCAACTCAACAAAAAGACAAACAACCAAATATTTTATATGAGCAAAAGACTTGAACAGACATTTCTCCAAAGAATATATATAAATGGTCAAAATGCAGTTGCAAATATGTTCAACATCATTAGCCGTTAGGGAAATGGCAATCAAAACCATACTGAGATACCATTTCACACCTATTAGAATGACTGCTATTAAAATAAAAATAAAAAAAAAAAAAACAGAAAATATCAAGTGTTAGAGAGGATATGGATAAAAAGCAAAATTCATTCATTTTTGATGGTAATGTTAAATAATGCAGCTACTGTGGAAGACAATTTGGCAGTTCCTCAGAAATTTAAGTACAGAATTACTATATGACTGGGTAATTCCAATTCTAGGTATATATCCTAAAGAACTGAAAGCAAGGAGTCAAACAGATATTTGCACACTGATGTTCATAGTGGCATTACGATTGTCAAAAGATTGAAACAATCTAAATGTCCACCAACTGATGAATGGATGAATAAAATTTGGTATATACATGCAACGGAATATTTTTCAGCTGTAAAAAATGATTGACGTTTAATACATGCGACAACATGTATCGACATCATGGTGAGTGAAATAAGACAGAAAAGGACACATATTGTATAATCTTACTGATATGAAATAATTAGAATAAGCAAATTAATAGAGTCAGAAACTAGAATGTAGTTTACCAGGGGCCAGGTGGCAGTAGGGAATGGGCTGTTAATTTTTAAATTGTACAGAATTTCTATTTTGGGTGATAGGAAAGTTTGGCAATGGATGATAGTGAGGATAGGATAATATTTTGAATTTAATTAAAAGCACTGAATTATATATGTGAATTGGGTTAAAAGGGGAAATTTTAGGTTCTATAGATGTTAACCAAATAATAATTTTTAAAAACAAGACACAGTACTGTACAGCACAGTTTATCCTAATACATGCCATAGACTATAGTTAATAGTACAATTATAAAAATGTTCATTCATCCATTGTAACAAATGTACCACACTAATGCAAACGTTAATAATAAGGTGGTATATGGGAACTCTATTTTATGCATGATTTTTCTCTAAATCAGGCACCAAATCTAATAAAAAATGAAATTTTTGTTTACAAAGTCACAGGTCCTCTTTGACCCTATAACAGTGCTTGAGAAGTGGGAGTTTTATAAAGGTTAGTTTGTGATATAGAATCCCAAACCATATCATGATAAGGTTTGTACTTTGTTATATTAAATCCGTTGGTCTATCTTAGAATTTGAATGGATGTTTGACTTATGCAGAATTTTGTATATTTTTTGTTATCATTTGATTTTTTTACTTCATGCAATGCAAGTATTCAGTTTGTTATTTGTAAAATATTGATTCATTGAGTTAAGCAAATCTTCCAAGTTTTGACACAATTCATTATGTAATATTCAGGAAAAAAACCCACAATTGTTTATATCATCACCAATCTCATCAAAAGAGTTGTTAAGTATTGGGAAGCTGTCAACCTTACTGTGGAGCATATAACTTTCTCAAAAATCTAATTTCACTTGAAAGCTTGAATTTTATCTTTGGCAAAAGTTATTATCATTTGTTTTTCTCAAAGTGGCAGGCTTGTTTCTTTCATTTTTCAAAAAATGTCTGTCAAATATCCAATTCTGAATAATCATAGTTTATCTGCTAGTTGTTTTCTTAAGTAAAAGTGTTGTATTAAAAAGTGGCTAATTTAGCTCTAGATGCTAAAAATCACACAAATGATTTTCTTCAAATCAACCATCATCATCCTTACAGATGCACCAGAAGTGGTTTAGTTCTATTTGACATTCCTTTACACAAAATATTGAAAAAATTTGCTGAAGGGTTTAGGTTTAATACGATTAATATTTTTTTCAACTTCAACAAGGACAATATTAAATGGAACTTGATTTAAAATAAACACCATTTGTCTGTCAGTGAGGAACGCAATGACAACTAGCAGAACTTGGGACCACTGCCTTGATTTGCACTAAGGCCAGTAGTTTTATTCTCCATTGTTTTTGCATTATGAGTGAAAATGTCAAGAAAATAGAAAAGAGAAATAACACCTTAATGTTATAAAAATTTGCTTGAAACTGTGGTCACCTTGAAAGGGTTTCTGGGATCATCAGGGATGCACAGACTATACTTTGGTGAGCTGTGTAGTAAGGAAAGCAGCTAAAAGAGTGGCTTTGTTTGGTACTAACAGGCTTAAAGATCTAGTGTCATTGTATTTTGTGAGATGGGCAATTTGGTAAAGCTTAAGAGAAGGAAAACTTCAGGTCTATCAAGTCCTTGCAACTATTTTTCAAATACACATACAAACTTCATAATAATCTAGGGCTCCATGAGGCCACTCTCATGACTTCTCATTCCCAAAACTGGCTTTGACATAGCATTTCCTAGATTCAATAATTACAAAATTAGTATACAATTTAGGCTACAGCATAAAGCAACCTTAGTTCTCTATTAATTATTCTATTTATGTTCTCTCATTTCAAATAGTCATGACCAGATCAACAACAAATATTTCATTCTAGCTCATGATAGGAAATATGGAAAAAAAAGGACTCCCAAATTTTAGAAAAGGATATGGCTGATTCTGGAAACAAAAGGAAGGAAGTAGATGAATCTATTTCCAACTTCATCTCTTTCATCACAAATTTGCTCTAGGCTGAATCTGTTCATCTTTAATTCTAAAATTAGACAAGTATTTGTTTATTTTTAACTCTAAAATTAGGTAAGTGTAACTGTGCACACTGTTTGTTTTGCACATGTGTGATTTAATGGAAACATTGGTGCTCAGCAAGGCATAAAGATTATCTAAAATAAAATGGGATTATTCCTTCTCAATGTAAATCCAAAAGGAAACAGATTGAAACTGTTGTTCTTTCCTGTTTAAATATAAATGAACTGAGGTTGTTAATTACGATGAAATAAGTGTATCATTATCAACATCCTTGAACATGAACTTAGGGTGCAAAGATAGCTTATAAGATAATACAGGGGAAAATTCTCCCCCAAATACTTTAAAAATATCTGAGGTAATGAAACCCAGTGAATAATACTTTGCATTATAAGACAAGTAGCGTTTTCATTTTCTTGGTCCTAATGCAGACCCTCATTCCAGTCCTAAAATTAAATTTTGCCTTATAAAGATCTTGGTGCAATTACATTGTCATTCATACTCATTCAAGTGGCAGAACTTCCTGAAGGAAAGAAGAGCACTTCATATGTCATATTTTATTATTTCATTTATAAATAATCATGAGGTGAGCAGAATAAAATAAACACATGAAATTATATTAAATATTTTCACATTGACAATAAGTTTGTAATAGTTATTACACACAAATCTTGATGCCACTGTATCTTTTATTTTTAATAAGTATTTTCTTTTTTGGACCTATACAGGTTTTCTCATTTCTCTTGTAAAACTAAATAGCTTTGTACGTAAAATAGGTAAGTTTGTAAAAGAAGCAAAATGGAATGATTTTCTACTTTATCTACAACGACATTCTTAGGTTAGTTTGTTCAGAAAAATTAGGGAAGCATATTGAAATTGATATGATTGTACTTACAGATTTGAGAGAAACTCAATATATCTTAAATAGGTTGGAGATAGATGTCATGAAACTTTTCCCAGAGATTCATTTCTTTTTTTTTTTTTTCATTCCTTAATCACTGATCAACTCAAGATGACAATGAAAAAGAGCACTGTTAATTTTGCCAGTTGTCCTCTGGGCAAACTTAGTTTCTGATTCTAACATTAATTTGAAAACATAAAATTAAATAGGCACAAGTTATTCAAAGAAACAGTTAAATTTACTGCTATCTTGTTATTTAATATTTAAAAAGAGTAAAGGGGAAAAGGTTTTCTAGCATGTAGAAGGAAACATGAACAAAATGCATATTTTAATAAATTAATTCTTGTTTAAATGGTCACTATGTTAACAAAGAAGAATTTCCAGCTTTGAAAATCCATCTTTTTCATATTGCCAAAAGTAATTTATTTAAATTTTAGAGTGTGAATATAAGATTTCAAAATAGAATTTCACAGTTCCTAAGTATTCATTTTACCTATCATATCTCTCTCACACACAGGTCTCTTTAAAGCCATTGGATCTGAAAAGTGAAAGATGTGAAAGCCATACGTGTTTACAAAACTAAAGGAAGAGACAGACTATATTATATTACTATATTTATGTGCCAGCAGCCTGTAACCTTTACTGCATGAAATTGGAAAACAACCTATTTATAAGTACTTTCAGAGAATATTTTATTCATTCTAGTACTTACTAATTAATTAAATCCTAATAGAAATGCCTCAACCTCTGTACAATTCATCTTGTAAAAAGTCACTACTTGGTGGATGATTGCAGTATTTCCTAATTTACCATGAGATTTTTAGAGATATTTTCTATAAAATTTTATACTTTTTGATTATGGAACTTGTTTATATCAGTGTTTAAAACAAGTAGCTTGCAGTTCATTTTACACTTTGGAATTTTACTTAAATGACACACTTTTCTTTTAGAATATGATCCTTTGTTTAGTTAACATTCTACTATCGAACTGTTGGAAAATATCCCACAATATTAGATTCAAACTATCTTAGCATAAAAATTCTTTAAAATATTTTATTCAATAGCCATATTCTGTATGTATTTGTTGAGCATCTATGTTATAGCAGACACTATAACCAGGAAAAATTGAGGGCCTCCCCCACTTAGAGCTTAAGATAATCTATTCTGAAATAAACCAATTATTGTGACTGTCTCTTTGAGAGTATTCTACGGTGGCATGGGTTTCTTTTGGAAAAAATTCTCTAGAACATTGGCATCTGGTATTAGAGGTCTTAGTAGAGAATCGAAAGTGTGTCCTCTATTTATTGCAGAGGTACATTTCTCTTTTGGTGAAAGGGATACTATGAGTCAGCTCTAAATGTCTCCTTCTACTGAATTAAATTGCATTTTATGTAAGGGAAATCCGTTAGTGTTTCAGGAATGTGAACATTTTGTGTCCCAAGTTCATTAGTGAGGTGAGCTTTTTTACATTTTCAAGTTATTGGTCATTTACATTAAAAAGAGCAAGAGAGAAAAAGACATTTGAGGGATGGTGGGAACATGGCATCAGATTAGCCAGATAAGGCTCAACTCTTACAAAAAAAAAAAAAAAAACAAAAAAAAAAAAACACAGAGAGAGAGCCAAAGGCTGCCAGAGGGACCTACTTTGGGGATCAGCAAACGAGGACAGTGCTTCACAACTCCCAGGAGGGTGAGGGACAGAGAGATGAAGAAGCTAAAACAACAAGCTTTGAGCTAGTAAACCTCCCGGCTGTCAGGAAAGGCTCCCTTCCCCTACTCCAGAGATATTCAGTGGAGGTAAAACCCCTGGATCATTTCAGCTGACTGAAAGGGGAGCAGATGTCTTCCTCCCTGTAATCTGTTACAAGGGAAAAAGGAGGGGGAGTTGAGAGGCTGTTCTACAGTGAATTCAGCCAGGGGGGGCCCACTTTAAATATTGGCTCTGGCCAGACAAAAACAAAGAAAACCAAAAGAAATATACCTCTGTGAAAAAGTGCACCAACAATTGCCATCTGCTGGCTGGTCTATAAATTACATGGATAGAAACTGCTTTTAGAGCTCTCTTTACCCCAACCCTGGGAGAAAGTCTGCACCCCATTATTGAGTCCCTGGCATGATTTTGATAACTTAAGCTGGGCAAGTTTAAACAGTTAGGATGAGTTGAACTAATTATCAAAGAACTGTGAAAAAATAACAGCAGGTAAGAGAGAGAAATTGGTCATCAAAATAAATTCACTAACATATCACATGCCTAGACATCAGCAAAAAATTAAAAGTCAAACTAGGAAACAGGAAGAGATGGCCCAGTCAAAGGAACAAACCAAATATCAAACCAAATATCAAACCAAAGAGATTTAGGATTTAAGACAATTAATCATTGATAATCACACAACTCTCCTAAATCACTTTAAAGAATTGAAAGAAAATATGACTAAAGAGATAAAGGATATTAAGAAGACACTGGATCAGCATAAAGAACAATTTGAAGTCTCCAAAGAGGAGTAACTGACCTTATGGGAATGAAAGACATGATGGATGAGATTAATAATACATTAGAGACACATAAGAACAGATTTTTAAAAAATTTTTAAAAGATACTTAGATTACATAAATGTTACACAAAAAAATATAGGAATTCCTATATGCCCCAATCCCCACACCTCCCACACCCTCCCACATAAACAACATCCGTCATTAGTGTGGCACATTCATTGCAATTGGTAAACGCATCCTGGGGCATTGCTACTAAGCATGGACCATAGTTCACATTGTAGACTACACTCTCTCCCACACTTCTGCATGTTATGGGGAGATATAAAATGGCCTATCATTGCAATGTTATTCAGGACGATTCCCAAGTCCTGAAAAAGCCCTGGTATTAAAACTGTTTTTCCTTCTCCTTGCCCCCAGATCCTCTAGTGGCCACTGCCTCCACATCAATGTTGTAATTTCTTCCATTGCTAGAATCACAATATGTTTATAGTAGAATACCAGTAAGTCCACTCTAGTCCATAGTTCATTCCCCAATCCTAAGGATTCTGGGATAGTGATGTCCACTACGCCTCTAATTGAGAGGGGGCTTCAATCCCATACAGTCGATGGATGGGACTCTCTTTCTTGCAGTTGTAGGTTGTCTTGTTTCCTTCATATGATGGTTGTCCATCCTCACCTCCTTGTTAGTTGTCTTGGGTGAGTCCAATATACTAGAGAGTCAATGTTGCAACTCCTCTGAGGCTCCGAGCCCAGCCGGCACATGGACAACCCAAAAATTCCAGTCTCTTGGATGTACACCTGCAAACTCCAGCAACAAGTATAGGTTCTAATAGAAGGGACAAATGAGCCATGTGTAGGGAAGCCATAATTGAGTCCAAGTCTGTCACTCTCAGGAGCACAAACTCCAAAGTAAGTCCCACAGGCAAGGCACCAAACTCCAGAGCTCTCTGCCTGACCATAGGACTTCTGTGTCTCCAGAGCCTTCAGAAGCCCTACTATTTGGGGTCATATCCACTTTGACCGTCTATGAGATCCTGCTGAGATGTGCATAAGCGTTACTTCTGGGATAACCTCCTGACTCACTTTGAAGACTCTTAGCCATATAAACTCATTTGTCTTTACATTTCCTCCTATTATTTGAGGTATTTTTCCAGTTGCATTTCTAGTTGGTGCTTGGTAGTAATCCCTCGGTGCCAGGGAGGCTCATCCCTGGGAGTCTTGTCCCATGCTAAGGGGTAGGTAATGCATTTATATCCTGAGTTTGGCTTAGAGAGAGGCCACATGTGAGTAACAAGAGGGTCTCAGGAGGCAACTCTTAGGCATCTCACAACACTAGGCTAAGTTTCGATTTCAAGAGCAAAGGCTCATAAGCATAGTTGCCAAAATCAAGGGCCCATCAATGGATCATCCTCTTTCACCAGTCACTGCCCCTGCACTTGGGGACTGTTGCTGCTCCCTTAGAGAATATGGCAGAGCCCTCCAGGATGGGAATTCGGTATTCTCTTGGTTATTGTGTGAGTCTCCACCCACTGTTGCAATGCCCTGTGAACACTTGAACATATTTACATACCTTATATGTATGCCCAGGTGAACTTCCTCCCATGTATCCCCCATCACTGATACCCCACATCAATGATCCTCCCCTGCCCCAGTTGTAACCCTTCTGTGATCTGAAGCTTCTTCAAAAATGAAGCCAATAAAATAGCCAAATACAATTAATGTGAAAATGAAATAATAATTATAGGTTTAAATATAAGAAATAAAATATATAAAAATTTTTAAAAACCTAAAAATTAAAAGACTGGGATATTAAAAACAATGAAAAATATTTTTAAAATTTTTTGACATTTTGCCTTTCATTACTGTAATATCTGGTGTCCTGTATGTACAGTGATATTTTCTTCTATTTATGTCCTAGTGTCTTACTTTTTTCATTTTGTTTTCAAAGAAGTTTTAGGTCACAGTAAAGACATACAGAATACAGTGGAGTCCCATATACTCAACATCCTCCCCACTTTCCCATTCCTGTATTAATACTTTTTTATATGTGGATGGTACCTTTGTTACAACTGATATACAAATAGTGGAACATAACTACCAACCATGGTCAATGGTTTAAATTATGGTTTACATTTTAGACTATACACTTTTATAAATTTTGATGATATTTAACATGGCCTGTGTCTATCATTGCAAGATCATGAGAACACTTCCATTGCCCACTAAATACCCCCTATTCCATCTATTCTATTCCTCCCTCCCCCTCCCCTCAAGGCCCATGTTGACCCCCTGGCTTCACTCTTCAGATGACAAGATTCATAGTTACTTGCAACACTGAGGTCTTGACATACTGCTTTGTCCTCCCCTATTAGGAACTGTCCATGCTCTTGAGAGACTCCTGCCCCTCTGTTTGTGAATATACTAGTCCTCCCCGGGAAGGGATTCCTCCTTCCTGCTCATTGTGTGGGTCTCCACCCACTGATACAACACATTATGACAAAATGATCACTCATACCTTCTCTAGAAGCCTGCTCCAGGTGCACCCTGTTCCAAATGTCCCCCCCCATTCAACACCCTAAATCAGTAACCCTTCTTTGCCTTATTGCCATAAGAACATTCCCAATTTTGTACTTTCAACCACATACTAAGAACAGATTTGAACTGCTTGAAGACAGAATTGGTAATTTTGAAGACAGAACATCTGAACTGAAAAAGACTGGAAAACAAAAGAGAAAATAATGGAAAATATGGAACAGAGATTCAGGGAGTTGAATGACAATGTGAAATGCAAAAACATATGCATTATCCTGATCCCAGAAGGTAAAGAAAATGGAAAAGGGTGAAGAAAGAATATTTGAGGAAATAATGACTGAAAACTTCCCTACACTTATGAAAGACATAAATATCAACATCCAAGAAGGAAAACACACCCCAAACAGAATAAACACAAACAGAACTACCCTGAGACATCTACTATTCAGAATGGCAAATATCAGAGTTAAAGAGAAGATTTTGAACACAGCAGGAGAAAAGCAAACCATAAGTTACAAGGAAACATGAGAGGATTAAGTGCTGATCTCTCATCATAAACTGTGGAGGAGAGAAGAAAGTGGTATGATGAATTTAAGGTATTGAAAGAGAAAAACTACCAGCCAAGAATTCTGTACCTGGCAAAGCTGTCCTTCAAAAATGAAGGGTAGTTCAAAGTCTTCACAGACAAACAAAAGCTAATACAATAAGTTGCCAAAAGACCAGAATTATAAGAGATACTAAAGGGGGTACTGCAGCCTGAAAGTAAAACACAAGGGCAAGGGACTTGGAGAAGAGTGTAGAAATGAAGAATATTAGAAAGGGTAAAAAGATGGACAAATTCTTGGAAACAAATGAACCACCTACACTGACTTTAGAAGACCTCAACAAGCCAATCACAAGTGAAAAGTTTGAAACAGTCATCAAAAAAATCCCAAAGATGAAAAAACTGGGACAAGATGGCTTTTCAGGTGAATTCTACTGATCATTCAAAAATGAACTAATACCGATCATGCTTGAGCTCTTCCAAAAAATTAAACAGGAAAGAATGCTACCTAACTGATTCTATGAAGCAAACATCATCCTAATACCAAAACCAGATAAAGATACTACAAAAATAGAAAATTACAGACCAATATCTCTAATGAATATAGATCCTCAACAAAGTACTTGCAAACAGAATCCAAAAGCACATTAAAAGAATTATACACCATGATAAAGTGGGTTTTATCCCAGATGTGCAAGGGTGTTTCAAAAAAAGAAAATCAATTAGTGTAATAAACCACATTGATAAATTGAAGAAGAAAAATCACATGATTTCTTAATTAATGCAGAAGAAACATTTGACAAAATACAGCACCCATTCTTTATAAAAACACCCCAAAAGATAGGAATAGAAGGAAGCTTTCTCAATATGGTAAAGTGCATATATGAAAAACCTACAGCTAGCATTATACTAACTGTGAAAGTCTGAGAGTTTTCCCATTAGATCAGGAACAAAACAAGGATGTCCACTGTCACCATTATTATTCAATATTATGTTAGAAGTTCTAGCTAGAGCAATTAGGCTAGACAAAGAAATAAAAGGCACCCAGATAGGAAAGGAAGAAGTAAAACTTTCACTATTTGCTAATCACATGATCCTACATCTGGAAATTACTGAAAAATCCACAACAAAGCCACTAGAATTAATAGACAAGTTCAGTAAAGTGGTGGGATACAAGGTTAATACACAAAAATCAATAGTGTTTCTCTACACTATTGATGTGCAATCTGAGGAGGAAATCAGAAAAAAATTCCAGTTATAATAGTGACTAAAACAATCAAATATTTAGGAATAAACCTAACTAAGGACATAAAAGACCTGTATTCCAAAAACTACAAAACATTCCGTGTTCATGGATTGGAAGACTAAATAATGTTAAGATGCCAATTCTACCAAAACTGATTTAGAGATGCAACACAACCCCAATAAAAATCCCAACAGTCTATTTTGCAGAAATAGAAAGCCAATAATTAAATTTATTTGGGTGAGTAAGGGTCAAAATAGCAAAAAAGGTCTTAAAAAAGAGCATAGTCACTTCCTGACTTTAAAGCAAATTACTTAACTACAGTGGTAAAAGCAGCATGGTACTGGCATAAGGGCAGACAGATTGACCAAAGGAACAGAATCGAGAAATCAGATATTGACCCTCACATCTACAGTTAAGTGATTTTTGACAAGGCTGTTAAACACCCCCAGCTGGGCCAGAACAGTCTATTCAACAAATGGTGCTGGGAGACCTAGATAGCCATATCCAAAAGAAAGAGAGGAGACTCCTATCTCACACCTTATACAAAAATTAACTCAAAATGGATCATGGACTTAACTATAGAAACAACAACCATAAAACTCCTAGAAGAAAATGTAGGAAAATATCTTTAAGATCTTGTGGTAAGTGGTAGTTTCTTAAACCTTACGCCCAAAGCAAGAGCAACAACAACAAAAAATAGATTAATGGGATCTCAGAATTCAACACTTTTGCAGCTCAAAGGACTTTGTCAAAAGGGCGAGAAGGCAGCCGACTAAATGGGAGAAAATATTTTGCAATAACATATCTTATAAGGGTTTAATATCCATGATATATAAGAAGATCATCATACAACTCAACAATAAAAAGACAAAGTATCTGATTAAAAAATGGGCAAAAGTCTTGAAAAGGCAACTGCTCAAAGAAGAAATACAAATGGCAAAAAAACACATGAAAAAAATGTTCAATATCACTAGGAATTATGGAAATGCAAATCAAAACTACAATGAACTATCATTTCACATCTATTAGACTAACAGCTATTAAAAAGTCAGAAAACTGTAAATGTTGGAGATAGGAACGTTTATTCACTGTTGGTGGGAAGTAGAATGGTACAGCCACTGTGGAGGACTATTTGGCATTTCCTAAGGAAGTTGAATATAGACTTGCCATGGGACACAGGAATACCATTCCTAGGTATTTATTTACCCAGAAGAACTGAGAGTAGTGACACAAATAGATATCTTCACACCGATATTCATAGCAGCATTATTCACAGTAGTCAAGGGTTGGAGGCAATCCAGGTGTCCATCAACTGATGAATAAACAAATTGTGGAGTGTACATACAATGGAATATTATGCAGCAATAAGAAGAAAAGAAGTCGTGAAGCATATGACAACATGGATAAACATGGAGGACATTAGTGAAGCAAGGCAGACACAAAAGGACAAATACCGTATGATTGCCCTGTTAAATATAGTATGTGAAATATGAATATAGGTAGAATTGCATATATAAGGCCATTTTTCTTTGAAGCTGAACAAGTGTAAGTTAATAATATAAAATGTTAATATAAGACAAAAAAAATTATATTAAGTGAAGGAGACCAGACACAGAATACTACATATTGCATGATTCCATTTATATAAAATGTAAATATAAATCAATTTATAAAGATGAAAGGAGATTAGTGGTTATGCAGGTGTGAGGAAAGAATGCTAAGGGGTGAGGAGTCTTTCTTTTTGAAGTAATGAAATTGTTCTAAAATTTTTGAGATGCTGAATGTACAACATTGACATTATACTAAAAGCCATTGATTATACAGTTTGGATAGAATTGCCAGAAAAAGGAGCTTTGTATAGTTGGGGAAGCATAGAGAGATTGAAAGGTGAAGAATTTTCTTGTTTGTCTGTTTTTTTTTTATTAGTAGTAGCATTGAAATAATGAAAATGCTCTAATAATGATCGAAGTGATGAATGCATTATTATGTGATTATAGCAAATACCATCGATTGTACCCTTTGATGAATTGTATTTTATTAATACGTATCAATAAAATTGATTTGTTTAAAAAAAAAAAAAGAGCAAGAGTACATAAAGGCACCTGTGCTCACATAACTATCCATAAATTTGATTGGAGTTTATCATAGAGAGTAGGACATATATTTAGAAATCCAGACTAAAGGAATTCCAAGTATAAGGCAGGAAATGGATGCAAGCCCTGTAATCTAGGGGATGTGCTCTGTTGTAGTCCCCAGAGCATCCTGGTGGAAGCAGGAAGGTAAAAGTTGCAAAGGTAACTCTAGAAGCATTTGATTACTATCATATTTCCATAGCTTGGTGCATTCATAGAATTTGAAGATCAGAGGAGGGCGTTCCCCACCATATGAAGAACTCATTTCATACAATAAGGTTATTTTCATCCTTTTCCTCCAGTAAAGAAGAATGTACCCTCTGACTATTACTGTTGACCTCTTTTCATATCCATCATCACCTCACTATCATCTTTATAACAACTGTGACAATTGCCTTAGACAGATATTATGTTTTGCTTTTTTTATGGGAACTACCATTTTTCCTTCCTGAACTAAAAACAGCTGAAATAATACAGAGAATTTGGAAACTAGCTTTGGTACTTTTGGCATCTTTTTTTGGTGTACAATTTGGTTCTTCCAAAATAACATGTTTGGTACTTAAGGGTTATAAATATATACTGATTTGAAAACTGTGATGATTTGAAGCTGTTTGCACCTGAGAAAGACATGTTCTTAAATGCAATCTATTCTTGTGGACCTATTGTAAGTAGGACCTTTTGATGAGGTTGCTTCAGTTAAGGTGTGTCCCACCTCAATCAGGATGGGTCTTAATCCTATTTCTGGAGTCCTTTATAAGAGAATGAAATTCAGATATAAACAGAGAAAGCCCCAAAAGCAAGATGCTGAAATCAACAAACTCAAAAGAGAAGGGAGAGACCAGCAGACACTGCCATGTGCCTTGCCAGATGACAGAGAAGCCAATGATCATGGGCAGCCAGTTTTCCAGAAGAAAGTTTCTTCTTGATGATGCCTTGATTTGGACATTTTTCCAATCTCAAACCAAAGAGCAAATAAATTCCCATTATTTAACCTGACCCATTTCATGGTATTTGCTTTGAGCAGCCTAGGAAACAGAAATTATGGATTCTGAGATAGAAAAGAAAAGCGGTAAACTGGTATTCTTCCTGTTCTCTTTCCTTTAATAAACAACAGAGAGAGGCCTCAAACGTTAAAAAAGATTTTTTGTAAAAAATCATAACGTTGTTGAGCAGAGTAAATTTAATGTATGCTAGTGCAAAATGTATAGAGAAAAAAAAGTACCAAGGCTAGTTTCCAAAATGTTGGGAGTTCTGAAGCTACAAGAGGAAGAAAAAAATCAATGGTGGGAGCAGGCTTTCACTGCGGGCCAGTGTAGTTCAGCTAACAGATCTAAGGCTTTAGGCAGGCTATCTTCCCTCTTCCCTGGATGTGCAAGTCCTTGATATCTCCAAGCTAAAACATGATGGGAAATAGTGGGAAATATTCCTGCAATGATAAATTGAATTCAAATGGTCAAGGACTTTGAAAGCCACACTAAATTGTTCTGGCTTTATTTGATAGTCAAAGGGGAATTACAATCTGTGAGTAATAAATAATGTGATCAGAACTTTGCTTTAGAAAAGTTAACCTGTTAATATAGAAAGGAGGCAAAGAGACTGAAGATAGGGAAATCCAGGTAGACTATTTCTTTGCACATGTCCAACAGAGATAATAAGGTGTTGAAGTAGAGAGATAGCAATTGGATTAGAGAGTTGTGTATTAAAGTAGATTGATCTCATTGACTTAGCAATAGGTTGGACTGAGAGAGGAATTTGTGAACTACAGCATACCTACTTTTGCTTCTCTTGTTTCTTCTGTACCTGTTTCTGCTTCACCTCTAGGAAGTTTTCTGCAGATTCACATGCCATGCTGAATTAGCCACTTCCTTATAATAAACATGACTCCATTCCTATTAGGCAAAATTTTATTAACATAATAAAGGCATGTTTCCAAACATAGATATCCTGACTTGTAAGAAAATTTCCTTTCAGAAAACTGCAAGTATTGGGTCAAAATTTAGTTATAACCCTATTTTTTTCAAAGGTCCTACACTTCTTCAAATATTATTGAAAAACTGATGCTCCTACTCTTATCTTTAAATTAGGAGTATCCTTAACAGGGCAGCAATACTTATATCCCAAATTAACATTGATTCCTTTAGAATGCAAATCCATTGTTTAAAATGTATGATGTTAAGCAAAAGTGCATTTTAATCTTTTCTCAGTTCAGCTTGTCAATTAGCAACTTCACCAAGTATTGCAAAGTAGTTTAAAATTTTGGTCTTATATAAGAAAGATGTATTTTTAAAAATGTAATGTTATGCTCTAAATCTTAGTGAACATTTTGTTGAACCTTGTGGATGACATTCTCACATTTCTGTGATCTTAGCTCATGAAAGAAACCAGAGCAGAATGCTTTATCAGCTAATACTCACATTTTACTTCCATACCCATGGGAGACATTCTCATTTTAGCTGACAGCTGTAAATTTTTATAGTTACCATGTGATATCTGGTACTAGCAGTTTGCCAGCCACTTAGTCAACTGTATTGACATCTGATAGCGCTAGCCAGGCTATACCAAAAAGGACTTTTCAGGGAGACTGGTACTTTTTACCTATTGACTTGGAGTAACACTTTGATAGGACACTCAAATTGTACAAAACAAGCAGACAGAGCTCTGTCAGTAGTTCCATTACTATCAATTATACTTGTCAAGAAGAACATTAGAGGATGACCCATCTATGGTAAGCAATACACATCATTTTCACAGAAACACTGTGTTAAACAAAGTCCAAGAAACTAGAGCTTTCAAAAAGTCTTGCATTTTCTTTCATGAATTATATAATATAAAATCTGACTTTTCTCTTTGCATTCCAGAATAATATGCCCTCCTTGATACCAAAGGAAAAAGAGAATATCTCTATGAATCCACTTTCAAATTTTATTTGAATAGGTGTTTGCAAAGTTACAGTGTACACTGAGGTACTTTTTGTTGATTATGTGTGAGGAAGAGACATAAACATATTTCTTGCCCATAAAATGTTAGAATCATTTGCAAATATTTCCCCCTAGTCTATAATTTGTCTGTTCATCTTTTTAACACAGTTTTTTGTGGAAAAAATATTTTTAATTTAGGTGAGATCCAATTTATCAATATTTCCTTGTATGAACCCATGCTTTTAGTGTCAAATATGAGAAAGTTTTGCTTACTCCTGGGTCCCAAATATTTTCTCCTATTTTATTCTCAAAGGTTTTATAGTTTTATGTTTTATATTTCAATTCATGTACCATTTCGAGTTAATTGTTTTATAAATTTTGAGGTCTAGGTCAAGGTTCATTTTTTGCTTATAAATGTCCAATTGCTCCTTCACAATATCTTGAAAGTCTACACTCCTTTGAATATCTTTTGTACCTTTGTCAAAATTCAATTGGGCCTATTTATGTGTTTCTAAGTTCTCTGTTCCTTTTCCATTCAATTATATATCTATACTTCTGCCAATATCACGTTGTCTAAGCTTGTATTTATACTATATTTAAAAGCTCACAAAACTCACCACTAACAAAATAAACAATCCAATTAGAAAATATGAAAAAGAAATGAACATACATTTCAATGAAGAGAATATACAAATGACAAGCACATGAAAAGATGTTCAGCCTCATTAGTCATTAAGGAAATGCTAATTTAAACCCCAATTCAATGCAAATTAAAACCTCACATATCAAAATGTCTATAGTGGGGTGAATGATGATGTCCCAAAAGATATGACTACCCATAACCTGTGAATGAGATCTTATTTGGAAAAAGGGTCTTTGTGGATGCTGTGGATATAATTAAGGATCTTGAGATGTGTTCATCCTGGATTATCCAGTGGTACCTAAATCCAATAAAAAGTGATTTATCATTGACGTGGGAAAAATATTTGGAAATCACACATCTACAAGGGTCTAATATCCATGATATATAAAGAGATCTACAACTCAGCAAAGAAAAGACAAATGGTCTGATTAAAAGAAAAAAGGGCAAAAGACCTGAATAGACATTTTTCAAATGAAGAAATAGAAATGACAAAAAGAACAAATGAAAAAATGTTCAACATCAATGGCTTTAGTGAAATCCAAATCAAAGCTACAGAGATATCATTTTTAACCTACTAGAAAGGCCACTGTTAAAAACAACAGAAAACAACAAGTGTTGGAGAGGATGTGGAGCAATAGGAACACTTATTCACTGTTGGTGAGAATGTAGAATGGTACAGCCACTGTAGAAGTCTGTTTGGTTGTTCCTAAAGAAATTAGATATAGATCTGCTGTGTGACTGGCAATATCACTACTAGGTATATACCCAGATTTGAGAGCAGTGACACCAACAGACATCTGCACACCAATGTTCAGAGTGGCATTTTTCACAATTGCCAAAAGATGGAAACAACCCAGGTGTCCATCAACAGAAAAATGGATAAACAAACTGTGGTTTATATACACAATGGGATATTATATAGCCATAAGAAGAAATGAAGTTGTGAAGCATATGACAATGTGGATGAACCTGGAAGACATTATGTTGAGTGAAGCAAGCCAGGCACAAAAGGACAAATATTGTATGGTGTCACTATTATGAACTAAACATAATGAGCAAATCGATGGAGTTAATAGCTAGAATATAAGTCACAAGAGAATTGCATGTGGTCAGAGAAGGGAAAGCTGAGGTTCAATCTGTGCAGAACTGGTAAAAAGTTGTTTGTAAATATTTGGAAATGAATAGGAATGGTGAAAGAACATCATAGGAAGTGTGATTAGTAGTGCTAACATATGGATATGATAGAGGTTTGCTTTTTTGTTGTTGTTTTTCCTTTTTTTGAAGTAATGAAAATGCTCTAATATCGATTGAAGTGATGAATTCACTACTCTGTGACTATACCAAATATTATTGATTGTATACTTTAGATAAATTGTATGGTTTATGAATAAAAAACTAATAGGGTGGTTTGGAGGAAAAATACACCAAACATAAGATATGGACTATAGTTAGTAATAATAACAAATGTTTCAGAACAATGCAAGTTATTAGTGGTGGGGTGATGTTTGGGAGCCCTGTATGATATTATGCATGTTTGTTTTGTAAGTTCACAACTTTTAATATACACTATTGTTTATGTATGTTCATGTATGAATGATATACTTCAATAACATTTTTAATGGAAAAGTAAAAGGCAGAAGGAGATTTGAGACACGAAGGAGATAGCATGTGAAGATGGAGGCAGAAATTGGAGCTATTGTAGCCCATAGGCCAAGAAATGCCTGGAGCCACTAGAAGCTGGAAGAGGCAAGGAAAGATTCTGCTCCAGAGCCTTTGTAGGGAGAGAAGACAGGCCGACAGGACACATCCATTCCTGAAAGAATGTTCTGGAGGCAACACTGGTCTCCAGGCTGCAAGAAAATAAATGTGTTATCTGTGATAATTTGTTACAGTAGCCATAGGAAACTAATGTGATGGCTAAAATAAAGAATATAGTGTTAACACCAATTATAGTAATGATGCAGAGAAACTTGATCACTCATACATTGTTGATGGGAATGTAAAATGGTACAGCCACACTGAAAACCAGTTTGGTGGTTTCTTAAAAATGTGAAAATAGATCTGACAATTGTGCTCTTGGGCATTTATTCCAAAGAAACAAAAATTTATGTTCATTTAGAAATTTGTATATGGATGACCTTAGTAGCTGTATTTGTAATAGCTCAAAACTGCAAACTACCCAAATGTCCTTCAATGAATGAATAGTAAAGCAAACTGTGGCACACCCATACCATGGAGTACTACTCAGTAAGAAATTGGAACAAACTACTATTTACAACAAGTGGATGAACTTCAAGGGAATTATGCTACATGAGAAGAAGTCGATTACAAAACGTAACAAATGTATAATTCCACTTACATGATATTCTCGAAATAACACAATTATAGAGATGAACAGCAAATTATTACTTGCCAGAGTTTAGGAAGTGAGGGGTTAGGAAGCATGGAGCATGGTTGTGTCTATAAAGGGGTAGCAACTTGTGGTGATGGTACAGTTCTGTATTTTGATTGTGGTGTTATTTACTTGAAATTATATAGGTAATAAGTGAATAAACAATAAATGATTACATAGAACCACACACAGAGACTCAGACAATGTAAAACTAACTGGTGAAATCTGTATATTGAACCAAGGACTATTTCCTGCATATGATTTCACATTATTGTTACACAAGGTGTTAATACTGGGGAAGGCTGAGAAACTGATGCATGGGACCTTCCTGAACATTTCTTTCCAAATTCCTGTGAAA
This sequence comes from Cabassous unicinctus, assembly GCA_029593785.1. Lineage (NCBI taxonomy): Eukaryota > Metazoa > Chordata > Mammalia > Cingulata > Chlamyphoridae > Cabassous > Cabassous unicinctus. Next base: position 29,258 of record JAQZBX010003324.1, read on the forward strand.
GAATAATTTTTTCAAAATAAAAAGTTAAAAAGATGTTAGAATGATATGAACTCATGCAATAGTTCAAGAACAGGCAAAACTAATTTATGCTTATATAAGTTAGAATATCGACTATTCCTGAGGGGCTGGGCGGTGGAAGATACAGACAAGGAAATTGTATGTCTTTTCTTTTCTGCAGTAAATGTTCTGAATCTTGATATGGGTGGTAATTTTATTAGTTTTTAAACAGGTAAAAATTCCTCAACCTGAATACTTAAGATTAGTGTATTTTAGTTACTTTTCTCTGTGTATAATTTCCTAATAAACCAACAAACAAACTGTTAACATTTTATTCATGTGGCTGAAAATAGATATACAAACAATGTAAAGAAGAACAAAAAGTAGTGGTAGCAGCAATCCATTAGCTCAGAAAAAGGAGAAAATAAGGAAATGGATCAGTGCCACGGTATTCATGGAAAAGGCTAGATTTGATTTGTGCTTGAAAATAAAAGTTGTAGAATTGCACAAGAAGATAGCAGAGGAAAATCATGGGGAGAAGACTTGAAAAGATCTTACTGGAACACCAGAGCTGAGCAAAAATGTGGTCCATGATTCCAAGAGTCTGTTGTGAATAATGATGATGGTGATGATGATAACCTTAGCTAATATTTATAAGAATACTTAGGTAAACACTTAAGGAAATAATTTATGTACATCATCTGATTTAATCCTGAAACCAATGATATAAAGAATGCACCATTTTACAGAGTAGCCCACTCCCTACTAAATGAGAGTTTCTTAGATAGGGTCCAACTGAACTTTATTAGAGGAATTATTTTTCATTTTTCCAGAAATGAAACAAAATTTAAATATGGAGGAATAAAAATATTAAAGAGGAGATTTGATGATTGATAGTGATTGTTGAGAGTGACATCTGTGAATATTGTAAAAGGTTGCTAGTAATCATTTTTACTGCCCCTCTCTAGTAGAATACCACTCAAAGGGTGTGATACATTCATAACATGTGTATTCAGTTGGGAAATATAGGAGGACCCAATATACTAGTGGTTGCCACTCAATTGGTTATGGAAGATTTTATTGGAATTTGAAATATTTGAAGTGTGTAGAAGTATGTTTAAAAGGAAAACTAGACCAATTCAGCTTTTAGGATTATGGAACACATATAAAAGCACAATGGGCTAGGATCATTTAAATCTTAATTGTAACTATTATTTTAAAGTTATATCATGGCACTGAGAATAATGATAACTTTTTACTGATCCACATATAAGTTTATACAAAAAGTATAATCAGCAGGGAAATCAGCAAGGAAAAGATAGATGCATTAAAATATTGGTAGACATTAATTGCAAAAGGGTGTGAATATAGGGAGGGAAATAATTACAGCCAATTTTTCGAACAGGCTATACCACAGGAGAATAAAAGGCTGGGCTTAAAGTCAAAGAGAAAAAAATTGTTAAAGCATAAGAATCAGTTGTGTGACCCAAATTTACTCATATGGTCATTAACAGCTGTAAGGGATCCTGAGTACTTAAATTTCTAGGATAAACTGAAGGAGTTTTATTTTTAAAAGCAAAACTGGCAAGAATGGATATTGTGGCAATTAGTAGTGTCCATGAAAATGACATTTGTCAGTAAAGCTGTAGTGATGCCCAAGTTTGGTTTAGTTTTGAGAAACAACCAACCTCCAAAATATTCTGTGGATTAGTGATTTCCTAGGATATTAAATGCTGATACATGAGAAAAGAATCTCTAAGATATTTGTGAAATATGGTGCAAAGCAAAACAATGTACATCCTTTCCATATGATTCCATCAAGGATTTAACCCATCATTGTGCATTATAATGTTTCTGGAAAATGATATTGTAAGCAGTATTTTCTTAAGGATACTTTTTGAGGAGAATTGAACAAAAATAGTGTTCTTAAAAGACATATTAGGAAATGATGAAATAACACCTATTATATTTTAATGATGACTGAATGGCAATGATTTATTTATCCTTGGATTCACTTATCTTCTTAGTAGTGACCACATGGTAGATTTACTACCCTCTCAGTTTTTCAATGTCACAGTTTGGTTGTATGGAATTTGAATAAAATGCACTGATCTTTATGGAGGTAAGAAAATATTTGCGTTTACAAAAATATGCATGCTCAAAATAGCAGGGAAAAATGAAGAAGAATGAACTAGCAAATATTCTAATGTTGTAAACATTTCCTTCTGCTTGAAGTGATAGAAACCCAAAGAACAAAGGATGGATTGAGGAAGTTCATACATTCCAATAAAGAAACATATTGTATAATACTAGAATGCTGCAAAAATAGAAATATGTATTGCCATTGTCACTGTTATTATTATCATTATTTTCTGTGGTATCCTTGGCAGTGAGTGGTGCCCAGTACTTAAGGAACACCCAATAATTATTTGTGGAGTAAATCAATTCAATAGTAAATTAGTCCTGAAAGAAACACAGTAAGCTGCACTAATGAGTATTAATTAATATTTTCTTAATCAATTGAAAATGTCATTTCAATATGTCATAATACATGAGTATCTGCACATGCTTTATTAAACTACATCTTTGAGTGATTATAGCTCAAACATCAAGAGCTATTGTGCCCTCTTATTTTTTCCCAAACTATATTTACTGATGGGTTTAAACTATGAAATAGAACTCTTTTGAAGGAATGATGAAAAAATTAAATGCCTTGTTTTGAACAAGAGGATATCAATTTGAGTAAGTCATAGGTAGGTTATAACAAACATTTCTTAATTTTTTAGTTCCTTGTTAACTACAGCGTATGCCCACGGCACTCAAGCATGGCACTAGAAAATGTGCTTTCACTAAGTTTTAAAAAAAGTGATTTGGATGTTTACAAAAGCTTCTCTTAATATATTTTAATTAATTAACTCCCTGAGGAGATTTAAAAAAAGAAGTAATCTCATTTGAACTTGATCTATTTATTATTCTTCAGATTCACTCTGACTCAGCATGGCAGTTTCACAGTTCAGTCCTTATCTAATCTACATATGATTTCTTGGTCATCTGAAAATTGACACAGGTCATTGTAAATATAGGATTTTTTTCCTTCCATGATGTCCTTTTTAATTTGTGTGTGTGTGTTGTTCTTTATCCTTCACTACACACAGGTCCTTTGCCACCAGAAAATCTCCTTGTCCCAGATTTATTTTCTTGTTCTAAAAGTAGTTCAAAGAGAGTTTTTTGGTCTAATGACTGTAGGTAAAAAAGAAAAGAGAAGGAAAGGGGGGAATTAAAATTTCCATGTTTATTAATTATGCAAGTTTTCAAAAGCAACAAAATAATAATATACACATTACTTATTAATGTAGTAAGATTATGAGGTCAAAAAAAAACAAACAACAACAGCATAGACTAAGAAAAATGCCCACATATTCAGTGATAATGACAAAATATTGAGAACTGCCTTCGAGGACACAGGGGAAGGGAAAATGGGATGGAAGAGTTAAGCAAAGAAATAATGACTTTGTCTAAAATATATTTTTTTCATTAAAAAAAAAAATTCTGAAGTAAAATGACCAAATACATATTTGTTACTTTTAGACGGAGGATGTTATATATATTAGTGTCTATGATTTTCTGCATTTAAACCTATTTATATTTTCTAAACTTTTGAAAATTATAAAAACAATCTTTACTTCTATAATGTTGAATTTATACCATGTCTTAAAATTTATAAAATTCCTGGAGCAATTTCTAAAAATCACTTAATACTTAGTATTTAACTGTTTAAAAGTTAATATATTGTTCATCTTTTATTAAAAGATTATTATTTATTTAAAGGTTATTATTTATTTAAAGGTTATGAAAAACCTTTCCTGTGATTGTTACTTCTTTTTGTGATAGGACTGCCCAACACAAATGCCCTGGAGGCATCTCATGGCTTTGTTCCTTCTCTTTACTGTCTCCTGCGCCCTTCCCTTCCTCCACCACAGCTGCTTTGCAAGAGTATTATACTCTCTGAATAGAGATACTTTTCCAAAATAAAATTTTCTTTTTGTCAGCACCCAACACCACTATGAGAAATTTTTTTTTTTTCAGCTTTTGTTTTGTTTTGTTTTGTTTTGTCACAACAAACTCTTGAACAAGACATTCCTGCCACCTGGAGTCCCTCCCTTGTCTGTCTGGTAGAATCCAATTTAACCTTAGATCCCATTTCATGGTCAGCCTTCTCGGGAGTCTTTGCTGGTAACTCATCACTACTTCAGTCCCCATTCTACCTCATAAAACTCCTATTGCTGCAAAGGCACAGTCACCTTAAAGAGATTGATGTTATCTAGAAGCTGTAAACTATTTCAGAAGCCAGAAGCCCCTAGATTGAGTTCCTCTTTGCATACAATGTATGAAAGCAGATATTTGAAGTCAAAACTCTTGGTTTCTAGTATGACCTATGCTACTTAAAAGGAAGTAATTTGGGTGAGTTACTCAAATTCTATGAAACTTGTTATCACCATATACAAAAGGGAGGTATGAAACTACAGGATAGCTCTGAAGATTAAACAATATAAAGAATATAACATGTTATTGTTGGAAGCCCAGGCCCCAGGCTCCCCCTCCTTAAAGGAAACAAAGCCGCAAGTAGCTGCCTGCGTGATCCAGACATAAGTTAAAGATTAACGTCCCTCCCCAGAGGGAAAAGAACCTACAGATGGTATCATAAACTGTAATCTTCTCCAGGCTGTACACTTCCTTCCTACAATAACGTCACCAGACCATAATTTGTGTGCTTCATGTGACCCTAGTAGAAACTCTGTTATGAAATGTCTTTGTTCTGAGACCCTTTATATTGCCCCTCATTTTCCTGCCTCTTTGCAGAGTACTACTATCATTCTCTGGACCACGACCATCGGAGTCTCTCTCCCATTCCTAAGTCCCAATAAAACTTATGTCTAATTCAGTGCCAAGTGCATTCTTTGGTCTTGCGGCCACACCAACCTGTGCCTTTCAGAAGTTGGGTTGGAACAGCTATCTTACTTCTGCCTCTTGGAAGTGCTCGGTAAATATAAGTTCTCTTTCTTTACCCTTCTATCCTCCCATACTCTACACATCAGATAGAGATCTATTCTGCTGAAAACACCTTGTTCATTGTCTGGGTTACCACCACCAAAATCTATGCAGAAAATTATATGCTTTTTTTTTGTCCAAAATGTTGGAGACTTTAGGTAGAAAAGAAGCAATCCCTAGAGAGAGACTCCCTACTGCTCTCAGAAGAGTTCCTAAAAATTTGTATCAGTTCAAGGCATTTTGCAAGATAATAAAATAGAAAAATAAAAATAATAAAACTAGACTCTGCTTTCAGAGCATTTATCTAATTGGAAAAGAAGATTATGTTCTCAAGTATTTCTAGGGAATGAAAGGAGGGGGAATAGGATTTCCAGGAAAGTTTATCCAAGAAGCCTTACATTAATGTGGGATTTCACAGTAATGCCTTTGCTTTTACTTCCCAAAAATGGCAAGATCAGTGGTAGACAGCACTTATCAGTATGAGGGAAGGAAAGCAGGGCCAAAATCCTGTTTTCCTTCTAATGCTCAGTGGCCCTCTCCAGGTCTATGACAGGACAGGAGGTACATAGTAGTACCAAGGCCTGTTTTTTTGTTTGTTTTTAATACAGTACAGGACTTGAACTGAGAATTCCTACTTCCAGGAAATGGGTCTTTTTAGCTTAGGAGACCTTGAGCCAGTATTCTCACAAATAAAAATGTAGATTATAATACATACTTCATAGCAGTGTTCTATAAATGAAATGCAAAAATGGATTTAAAGATACAGTAAAATTCTTAGAGTGTCTTCCTAGATCAAGGCTAAGATACAGGCTTCTAAGCCTTGTGGAAGACCCTTGATCACATTTCCCCTTTTACACCTGAAGTTCCCTCTTACTATGTATTTAATGTCCTCCCATTTTCTTCAGAAAAACATAGAAATCAGAAACCATAAGTTTTAACTATTATTTTCATGAAGTCACATCAAGATGCTGTGTGCTAATTTAGGAAAGTAAACTGCACATACGCAACAATTGGTATATGTAACATTTTCAAAGTTCCTTTGAAAGACCTCTGTTCTCACAAAAATAGAAAGAATCTGCCTATGGAACCCACGTTGTAGGAGATGGAATTGTGATTGGAGCCTAATTTTATTCATTTTTACCTCAACAAATTAGGAAATCTGAAACACTACCCCCTCTTGGTAGAGATATTTTAGGTCTGCCTCAGAAAATTTCGAACCACCAAGATCTGCTCAGACTTGCAGAGAGAAAAAAGTCTTGCAAAAAAACAAAACAAAACAAAACAAAAAAACAACAACATTGAAATCTCTGTGGTAAAGTGCAAATTCTGTGCAAAACCATTTTGTGTAAATCTCAAGGCTTAAAACAACAATGAGTTACTACTATATACCTATGAAAAAGGTGAAAAATCCCTAACACTGACAAAACCAAGAGCAAAAGGAACTCTCATTCACTGCTGGTGGCAATGCACAATTATACAGCCAATTTGGAAGAGTCTTTGTAGTTTCTTACAAAGCTAAACAAGCTTACCATTCAATCCAGCAATCACACTCCTGGTATTTACCCAAATGAATTGAAAACTGATGTCCACACAGAAACCAACACACAAATGTGTATAGTAGCTTTAGTCATAAATTCCAAAACATGGAAGCAGCCAAGGGGTCCATCAATAGCTGAATTGATAAGCTATAGTACATCATTACAATGGAATATTATTCAGGGATAAAACGAAATGAGCTATCAAGCTATGAAAAGACATGGAGAAATCTTAAATACATATTACTAAGTGAAAGAAGCCATTCTGAAAAGGCTACCTACTGTTTGATTCCAACTATATAGCATTCTGGAAAAGGGAAAAATATAGAGACAGTTAAAAGGCCAGAGGTTGCCAGGGGCTTGAGGGAGGGAGAGAGGAATGCAGAGCACAGGGGATATTTATGGAAGTGAAAGCCTTCTGTATGGTACTGTAATGGCAGATACATGACATGCATTTGTGAAAACCCATGGAATTGAACAATATGAGCAAACCCTAATGAAAACCATTGATTTTAGTTAATAATTTGTATCAATATTAGTTCCTCAATCATAAAACATGTATCACAATAGTGCAAGATGTTAATAATAGGGGAAGCAGTGATCAGGAGAAAGGGGTATATGGAAACTCTATACTCTCTGCTTAATTCTTTGTAAATTCTTAATTCTCCCAAAGTAAATCCTATTATTTATTTATTTATTTATGTATTGAGGTACTGGGAGCTGTGGATTGAAACCAGGACCTCGTACTTGAGAAGCCGGCGCTCAACTACTGAGCCACATTGGCTTCCCTGAGTTGATTTTGTCATTTGTTTTGCTTGTGGTTTGTTTTTGTTTTTTCAGGAGACACTGGGAACAGAACCTGGGACCTCCCATGTGGGAGGCAGGCATTCAACCACTTGAGTCACATCTTTCCCAAATCCTATTAATTTTTAAAAATAGAGTGCAGTAAAATTACCATTTCTTTGTCTTTCAGACTTCTTTGTTCTGAAAATTTTGTCTCATTTTTTATCTTGAAAAAAAAATCCAAAAATTTGCCCATCATTTTTCACATTAATGCACTAATATACACTAATTATCCTTTCATTAGACTGCTGAGTATATGTTTCCCATTAACAAATACTTGGTGGCAATTGTATTCTATACAGTGATAATATAGATTATTTATTTATTAATTACATAGGTGCACATTGTCTGGTCCAAATGTGCAACCATCGCTGATAATTTTTAAACAAAAATACTCCATGAATTTCAAACACTTGAAATTATATTCATATTCATTAAAATGTTGAAACTTATAGAAGTAAAATTCCATTATGGGGAAATGCAGTTTTGGTGATATAGGATTATCTTATAATGAATCTTTTATTTGATATCAAATTTCCAGTCAGCAGAATTAGCGTAAACTTTGAATTGATGCCCAGTTTCTCTAATGCATTAGAATATATATTTTTAAAAAGCTTTGAACTCAGCAGAGGAAAAGGGGAGAAGATTATTTTCATCCCTTAAAAGAAACAATGCCTAAAACAAACTTACGCAATGAATAAGAGTCACAATTTTCTCTTTTGCCAAAAATTTCTTCTCACTCCTCTTCCATTTTCTCCTATTTTCTCCCTTCTCTCCTTACCTCTTTCTCTCCATCTCTCCTTTGGCAAGATCTTGAATATGTGGTTTGAATGAGTTTTTTAAGGGTTTAAGAAGCTTTGGGAAAATTTTTAAAAACTTAAGTCTCTGCTTCAGCTTCACTCATTTCAGATTTTCTGTGTGGACCCAATTGACTCACTCAGATATGGCAAATTATATTTAATATTTGTCTTTGAAAATGGCATTCTGGGATCGACAGCATGGGAATCATCCACATTGTAATTTGATTCATTATAAAGGGTCCAATTCAATCAGATTATCAAAGTTCACTCAGTATTGGCCATTTGTCCACAGAAGAAATAACTTGGTTTAAAAGAACATTTCTTTGTAGTGATGTTTGCTACAAATGGGCATAAAGGAAGGAAGTACATTCTTAATTATTAATGTGCTTGTCCAAAATTTCTTTGTTCTTTATGCTCTTTAGTACAAGGATGATATACCTAAAATTATATTACACTAAATAAAATACTAAGGTGTGCCCAAACTTAATGCAGGTGGACCATAATCCACTATAGCTGAAGTCCTTATAAACAAAGGAAACTGGACATGGAAAGAGAAGCCACAGGAAGAGCAAGAAATTGGAAGTCAATGGAAACTGGAGAAGAAAGGAGAAGATATCACCATGTGCATTGCCATGTGGCAGAAAAGTCAAAGACCAAGGATCACCACACCAATATCAGCCACAGAGTGCCACAGTCTTTGGAAAGAAAGCATCGCTTTGCTGGTGCCTTGATTTTTTTTACTTCTCCTAGACTCAAAATCAGGAGCCAACAAATTCCAAATGTTTAAGCCAACCTATGGTATGTTATTTGTTTTAGCAGCTGGGAAATTAAGACAATTAAGAAGCCTACAATGTAACATTCACAATTTTAGATAACTTTGAAACATAGGTATAGATTAGATATAGTTCATTGCCTTTGAGGCATTTATGATAAGACTACATTTTATATTGATCATTTAAATATTACATCTCTTACACAAAGCTCTTTTGGTAAACTTTTGTAAAATGAAGCATCTTTCATCTCCACATCTAATTAATAAATGTTGCCAGGACTAGTGTTTATGAAAGCAACTTTCAAAAACATTTCTGATATCTAAATCTCAATTTATTGTACATGTTTAAACACACACAACTAAATGCTCACACAAATTATTTGCAAAAAACAAGCAGTTTGGATTTTATGGGTATGTGTTCCTGTGTACGTACTACGTATGAGAAGGAGTAAATATGAGGACCTTCAGGCTCCAGAAGTGTTGGAAGAAATCTCAGATTTCCTCTGTTCCAATCTCCTACTAGTATCTCTCTCTACAATATCTTGGTGATGGTCGTTCAGTCTGATAAACTTGAGGAGTGAGGTCACTAACTACATCAGAATAGCCCATTCCATTCTGGAGAAACTCCCACTGTCAGTACCTTCCTGGCAGATTCTTCCTTGGAAACATTCACTTCCTCCTCAGTTCAGCCCTTGGGGATAAAAGGGGCATCCAGAGATTGACCAGGAAGGGATAGAATTAAGTTACGGCTTAGATCCCTCAAGATATAGCAGTATGAGAGAAGGTTTTCAAGGACCTTAAGAAGTTTCCTGCTTGATCTAGGTGATAATAGAAATGAGGTGATTAAAAGTGGTGTTTTAGCTTGCAAAGGGGCTGCCAGTGCAAAATACCAGAAATGTGTTGGCTTTTATAAAGGGTATTTATTAGGAGTATAAGCTTACAGTTCCAAGGCCTTGAAAAGTCCAAATTGAGGTACCATCAGAGATGCTTTCTCACCGAAGTCACTACTGTTGATCCTGGCATCTTGCCACATGATGAAGCAAGATAGCCACCAATCTCTGCAGAGGTTTCAGCCTTCCCCTCCCGGCTCACTCTTCCCTCTTGAGCTGTTCCATAGGCCCAGGGTCTTAGGGTTTCATGTAACTCTAAGGGTTTCATGATCCTTTCACTTACATGGCAGTACCAAACATGGTGGCTTCTTTTTCCTGTAACTGTCTAAGTGAGTCTCTTTCTGTGTTTCCATTTATATCAGACCCAGCAAAGGGGCGGAATCTCACCTGAGCCATACCTCACTGACATAGTCCAATCAAGAGTCTTAAATTGATCTTATCAAGTAATCTAATCAAAGGCCTATCAGCCAAATTTATTGCAATCAAAAGGTACCACACCCAGAGGAGAGATAAATTTACAAATATAATCTTTCTCTTTGGGGAATTCAAAAAATAATCTCAAATTGCCAGAGGTGGGATCAGAATTTTAACTTGTGGCTAACCTGGGAAACCCCAAATCTTCTTTGCTGCAAGAGTTGCAGGGAGGAAGTGCAGTCATTGATTGTCTTCAGAATAATCTTCAGCAGGGTAGGAGAAGCCCAGAGTCAGATGACTTATCACTTGAAGAAGGGGTACAGTGCTTGGATTGGGGGAGATCTGAAAATCCCACAGTTTTATTGTGAGCTTGTGTTCTGGGACCCTCAAATATACAAGAGGTTCAGGAGGACTAGGAAAGTGATGACAGTAAAGACCATTCTAGGCTGGATACCTTGTGTTGTCCAATGTGGGCTTGGAAACTTTGTGGACTGTACCGGTTGAGCTGGCTGGCTCAAGTATTCACCTCATGTGACAAGAGAAGGAGATATATTCTTGGCAAAATTTTTCTACAAAACATTTGACTCAATGTGAGTTATTGAGGAAAATATCATATTTAGCTGCAGCCTCTTGGAGACCAATTAGAGGGCTGAACAGCAAGATGGGTAATTGTCAAGAACTAGGAAAAGTCTGAGATATTTACCCAGAATGCAAAGTAAAAGGATATTCTGCTACAGTTTCATGGATGCTGGAAGAAGACATAGATATCCTTGGTCAGAGACAAAGGACTTTATTACTCACAACGATTGCAGCAGACAGAGTACAAGCATTTTCTTGCACAAGCTACCTAGGCCTCAATTCTGCAGTGAAATGTGAAAAAAAGCCAGGTACAACCGGCACACACAGGAAGTTGCAAGCTACTTATTCACTTCTCCCCACACATAGTGCATACACATGAACCCTTTGCTTATGTAACCCAAATATTTTTAAATGGGTAACAAGCATGACTGCCCTTTGCTCAGAAAGGGGCACTATCTTTGTCATCAAAAATTGTTTGCTATATAGAAATAATAAAAAATGTAGTCCAGAACAAAATCAGACAATGACTTGGCTCAAAAGGTTTGCAAAAGTGCAAGAGTTCTATGTAGAAATATCTCTCCACAGCAATAGGAAAATGATCTTAGATTGGACCTGAAGAAAAATGTGTTTTAATACCAATCATGCCTTTTTGTGACCATACATTCATCTTTGGCATAACACACATAGGTTAGCTTCCATTATCATATTCTGTAACAAGTATATTTTACAGAATTGTGTTAGTACAGGAACAGAGCAATTCTTTGTGTTTCTAGAAACAGTAGTTTCAGCTATTATTTTATATACATTGCATGCAAAATAATATGTGTTCTTGGGTTTTATTCCTTATTTGAGATTTTTGTTTGATTCTTCAAAGAATCACAAAAGAAACAAATATTTAAACATTGCCTACCTGAAACCTTTGATTATTTCATTCATTCTTATGATTCAAAACATAGTTGGTTTTCTGAAGATTTCCATATTGTAGTCTTGCCTGAATCTCTCTTCATATCCAACTGCTTATTGAAAAATCTCCACTTAGATGTCTAATAAGCAACTCAAAATTAGCATGACCAAGACAAATACCTATTGTTCCTAACCCCAAACCCACTTCTTCTGTAGTCTTCTCAAATTCAGATAATGGCAACTCCATTTTGTGAGCTGCTTAGATTAATTTATTTCTCACATCACATATCTGATCCACCAGCCAAACCTAAATGCTCTACTTTCAAAATATAAATTCACTTCCTGAACACCTATCACTATTTCTACTGTCAGATAATGTGACCACTCTGCTTTAAATTCTTCAATGACTCCTGTTATGTTTTCTCATCTGCTAAAACAAATACCATACAACGGGTTAGCTTAACAAGAGGAACTTACTGGCTTACAGTTTCGAGGTTAGTTCAAGTCCAAAATAGAGGTGTCAGCAAGGCATTCTGGGGCTGGCTGTTGGTAATCCTTGGTCCTTGGCTTTTCTGGCACAAGGCAATGTGCACGGCGGTGTCTTCTTTCTCCTCCAGGTTCTGTTGACTTCTAGTTTCTGGCTGCTCCTTGTGGCTTCTCTCTTATTGGGCTTTCATTCTGCTTATAAAGGACTCCAACAATACAGTTAAAGCTCAGCCTGATTCAGTTGGGTAGCACCTTAACTAAAATAACATTTTTAAGAGATCTTATCTACAATGGGTCTACATCCACCAAAATGTAGACCAAGAATAAGAACATGTCCATACTGGAGTACACAATTCAATCCACTATAGCTTCCAATCACACCTGGTGTGAAACCTTTACAATGGCCTATATGGATCTATATGATCTGCTGGCACAGTTTATCTTTCTGAACTCATATCTTACAAATTTTCTTCTCATCAGCAACATTCCACCCCAAGTTCCCTAATGTGAGAGGTAAGTCATGACAGCAGGATCACTTTGGTTGTTGTAGCTCTGCATGGAATTCTCTTTACCCAGATACTTATGAATCTCACTCTCTCAACTTGTCTTCAGGCCTTTGCTCAGGCATAACCTTTCATTAACCAGTCTATTAAAATTATAAAAACTCAATCCTCCACTTGCTGTATTTATGTCTACTTATGTTTTTTTCTTCTCTATTCCCTTTATTTTCTTCAGTAGCACTTATCAGCATCTGATATCTAATATAAGGTAGAATGTATTACTATTCATCTTTATGTGCTGTTTCTCACCAGAAAATAGAGCCGGTAGATAAATACTCTAGCATCCTGTTCTGCTGAGAAGACAACTCCAATAGATATTTTAAATGTTTCTCAGGAGGTGGCAGCAGAGGCAATACAAACTCCCATTGTCCAGAGCAGCAGCTACTATAGGGCACCCTCACATTGCTTTTCCTCTTTCCCTGTCTTGCTCCTCCCATTTCCTAACTCTGGCTTCCAGGGTCATATTCCAGACAAACTAGCTGAAATCAAGGACTTATGTCTACTTCTGTAGGAACACAAGTTAAAATATTATCCTCCACTTCTTGTTAATTTATTTAATATTTTATAGCTTTACATCTCCCTATGGGAGTTCTATACATTCCTACAGAACATAGCTATGTTGTTGCTTTGGCTAATGAAATGTGAATTAAAGCTTTAAGAATTAACATATCGTTTACCACACTCTCTTCTCCTTAACCAAGACAAGCAGAAACGTTGTAGACAGAGGCTGGTTTTCAGCCAGGGGCCTAGATGTAGAACATGGCTGCAGTCAACTATGGTGGACATGTAACACAGGAAGAAAATAAACCTTTGCTCTTGTTAGTCAATGAAATGTTTCAGGATCATTTGATACCACAGGACAAAACCTAGTCTATGGTCACCAATGAATCTTAAAATTTACTCTACCATCCATTTATTCTGTCTCCATTTCACCAGAACATGAACTTCATGAGATAGGGAATTTTATATTTTCTATTCCATATTCTATCCCTACTACCTAGAACCATCTTAGGCACATAGTAAATACACAACGGTTTAAAAGTTATACTGAAGCCTAGTCAACTCATTGTCCCTCAGACACAACTGGTAAAGTCCCACATCTGAAATTCACTCAAGCATTTTCCATGGGTGGTTTTCAATGGGTGGTAAACTCACTCCCCAGGTAAGGGCATGTTTTAGTTGGCTAAAGGCTGCTAGGAGCAATTAATCAAAAATGTGTTGGCTTTTATAATGGGAATTTATTAGGTTAAAGTTTATAGTTCTGATGTGGTGAAAATGTCCAAATCAAGGCATCATCAAAGATGCTGTCTCACCGAAGGTGATCCTGGATTTCTGTCATGTGGCAAAATACAATTGTGGCTTTGCCAGTCTCTTCCTTCTCCTCCAGGCTCATTTTCTCACACATATGATTTTAGTTGACTTGGCATGGTTGTTTAAGTTATAAACGTGCTATTCATCATATATTGCTTTTCAGCAAGTTTTAAAGATATCAACACGTGCCTTTTCTATCTGGTATTCGAAAAGAATGAATAAGAATAATAAGTGAAAAGGCAAGTGATTTAAAAAAATAACTTTTTGACATTTTATTAATAATGTTTTATTAATGAATGTTTTAGTAGGCTTAATTGTAGGTTTACCTCCCTGCATTATCGATTGCTTTCTTTTTTCCTCAAGTCAGTTTTGCTTAAGTTTTTCTTAAAATATGTAAAAAAAAAAAAAGAGTTGGTTGCAAAGCTCAATTCACTCTGATTTTGTGTCTTATAAATGACAAATGAGTCTTACTTAAATTTAACTATATAGGAAATTGACCCTGTACCTAAAGGAAACAAATTTATTTCTTTCCATTTTCTCTATGAAATTTTTTCAAAGATTATAATTTTCCATGAGTAAAAAATAAAGGAGACTCCCAATTTTGGGAAGATGAAGTGGATGTAATTTTTTCCTATTTCTCCTATTAAATTCAAAGAGAACTTGGACATTATATATCAAATAAGAAGACCCTGGAAATTGGAGAGAAGAAGACAGAACAGCCAGGAACTCACAACCCAAAAAGCAACCCATTGGTGAGTTCCCTGGGTTTCTTTTTACCTCATATATCCCAAACTAAGAGCTAAAAAAATAAAAATCAAATACTTGGAAATGCCAATGGGCACAGAAAAACAAAACCCTAAGAAAGGCCTGCTTTCTCTCTCCAATGAAAGGAACAGGAAGTGGGCAGTCAACAAGATGGACAACTTTTAGACAATTACCTAAAAGAGAAGAAAAAAAAAAAAGCCCAAATGAAAGAAACAAATAATCACGGTCAAGTTTAGAGCAGAAATAAATGGAAAATCAATGAAACAAAGCGATGGCCCTTTGAAAAGACTGATACAACTGACAAACTTCTAGCACAACCAATAACAATGAAAACACAAAAATTACCAATATTAGGAATTTTGCCCCTTTTAAAAATGTGGTTGTTTGTATTTTTGTTGACTTGAAGGATTTCTTTATATTTTCTAGATATCAAACACTTATCTGATAAGTGGTTTTTTTATTTTTGATAAGGTTCAATTTTTCTATTTTTCCATTTGTTGCCTGTGTTTAGGGTATAAATTGTTTCCTCTTTTTCTATTGTCTGGAAGAGATTGTGTATGATTGGTATTAATTCCTCTTTAAACACTTGTAGAATTCTCTAGGTAATTCTTTTTTGTTTGTAGATTTATTTATTGGGGGTTTTAAAATTTTGAATTCCACTCCTTAGTTGTTATAGGGCTATTTAAGTTAACTATTTCATGTTGGTTAAATTGTAGTACTTTGTGTGTTTTTTAAGGAAGTCGTCTATTAATCTTAAGATGTTACATTTATGTTATAGATCAACACCCAAAAATCAGTAGCATTTCTGTATACCAGTAATGAACAATCAGAAAAAGAAATCATATGCAAAAAAAAAAAAATCTAGGAATAATTCTAACAAAGCTGAAAAAGACTTGTACACAGAAAACTAAAATAATAATAATAATTGCTGAAAGAAACTAAAAAAGACCTAAATAATAGAACATTTCATGTTCATGAATTGGAAGACTAAATATTGTTAATATATCAATTGTACCTAAAGTGATTTACAGATCCAATGAAATTCCATTCAAACTTCCAACAATCTCTTTTCCATAAATGGAAAGTCAATCACCAAATTTAAATGGAAGGGTAAGAGGCCATCTTGAAAAAGAAGAACAAAGGCCTACCAATGACGACATGGAAACAAAATAAAAAATGCAATACTGCATATAGTCACTCAGAAAAAAAAAAGGAAATATTTAGATGCACATCTACCAAAATATGGACAGGATTTTAAAATTACTCAACACGAATAAGAGGAATCAAGGATGATCTAAATAAGGTTTGCATGGATTGGAAGACTTGGCATAGTACAGATTGCAATTCTCACAAAATTAACATACAGATTTAATATAATACCAATCAAAATCCCAGCAAGATTTTCTGTAGGCATGGGCAAGAATTCCAAAATATTATAAAATTTATATGCATAGCAAAAGAACAAGAATAACTAAAACAATTTTGAAAAAGAAGAATTAAGTGGGTGAGTCATTTTACTTAATTTCAGGACTTATTATATAGCTATAGTGCAGACTATGTTGTATTGACAAAGGAATAGATACTGTGGTTAAGGGAACAGAATAGAGAATCCAGAAATAGACCCACACAAATATGCCCAAAAAGTGTTTGCTAAGGGTATAAAGGCAATTAAGTGGAGGAAAAATAGCATATTCATAAAATTGTTCTGAAACAATTGGAAATCCATACTGAGGGTGTGGGTACTCAGCCTAAGTGTCATACTTCATGCAAAAACTAACATAAAATGGATCATGGTGATAAATGTAAAAGATAAAACTATAAAACAATTAGAAAAACAACATAGGAGAAAGTCTTCAGTTCTATAAGATTCCATATATCATATAGGATTCTTATTATTCATTAATTAATTCCATTTGTGTTTATTTTTTCATTGAATAGATACTTATTGAATGTCAGCTGGAGCCTAGGTCCTGTGTTGCTGGGCAGAGACATAGACTGAGAGTGGCAGGTTGGCTAGAACTGGATATTATATAACCTGGTATGGTAGTTTGAATTTGGTGAATCCTAAAAGGAGAAAGATTATGTTTTCAAACTTATCAATTCCTGTGGGTGTGATACTCTTTGATTGCATTAAATTCAGTTGAAGGCCCTTTGATTATGTTATTTGATAAGATCTCATTAAGGATTTTGATTGAGCTATGTCAGTGAAACGTGATTCATGTTGAGTCTCTGCCCTTTTGCTGGTTCTGACAAAAACGGAGACACACACAGAGAGACACAGAAAGACACAGGAAAAGAAAGCAGCCATATTTGATCCTGCCACTTGAGAGGGGTTTTGCTCAAAGCTGAGCTGCAAAGAGAGAAGCCCGTGAGATGCTCGAAAAGCTTAAGTGCAAAGAGAGAGAGAGATAGATAGAGAGAGAGAGAGAGAGAGAGAGACATGAGGACTGGCAAGAGACAAGCCTTATGCTAGGTTTGCCTACTGCTGCAGAAAGGAGAGACCTCGGCAGAGCTCGGTGGCCATCTTCCTTTGTCATGTGGTAGCTGACTTTGATGAGAAAGCACCTTTGATGGTGCCTTCATTTGGACTTTTCATGGCCTTGGAACTGTAAGCTTTATAAAAGCCAACCCATTTCTCCTGCTTCGCATCGGCAGCACTTTGACAAACTAAACCACCTTGTAAGGCATGTTAACAATTTCGGACTCTAAATACATTGGAATGTCACTGATAGTTCATAAGATTTCAATGTATTTATGGCAAAACAGATTCTTACAAATAAGGGACTATTTGGTATGTGAGTCATGAGAATAAACTATATAAATGCATGATGATTATAGAGCAAAACAAAATTATGTCATAACACTGACAAAGACAGTGGTCACCAAAGGTTCTGAGGGGAGGAAAAGGGGAGAAAAAGGGTAACATGAGGTATTTTTTGGACATTGGAGCTGTACTGCACGATATTACAATGACAGATACAAGCCATTATACATTTTGTCAAAACCTATAAAATTGTGCAGTGGAAAGTGTAAGCTAATGTAAACGATAGACCATCTTAATATCAATGTTTCACATGTGTTTATCAATTGTAACAAATGTACCACATTAATGAAAGATGTTGTTAATGGGGGAAAGTGTGAGAAGGGGAGGGGGTGGGGCATACAGGAATCCCCTATATTTTTGATGTAACATTTATATAATCTACAGCTTCTTTAAAAATAAAGAATAAAAACTCACCAAATTATGTCTTAATTATAACTTTGTTGAATGCCACACCATAAACTGAATGTGCCTTGTGCTCATGGCACATCCCTAAGGACTCCAGACTAAATTCTGAGAGTGATTTGGTCAAGTAGAAAAGGAAGAAACAAATTGCAGATAATCTGTGGGATGAATTGAGAAGGAAAGTAAATGTGTGAGAAGGTGATTATACCTGACAAAATTTACCTTTTCCCAGGAGGATACAGACCAGCAAGAGGGATCATGGTCTTTGTGAGAAAACATACAGAAATCTCTCTCTTGGACAACAAATGTGTGTTGGAAGCAGGAAAGATAATTTAAGATCATTAGATATGCATTTATATGGGTAGAGAGCTTCAGTATACATATATGTATCTCTAGGACTCCAGCAGTTACACAGAATTGGTTTTACTTTATCCTAGCCAGGTTAATTTTCTGCTTCAATTCAGCATGACTTTAAATATATGGAATTTACTGTTTTAAATTGATTTAAAATATACTTAATCCTCTCTAGCTCCAAAATAGGTTATATTTTGTTACAACTTATTACCATAATAAATAAGACACTTTCTATATTCATCATTATGATACCATAATATACCATACTTACCATTTTTGATATATAGTGGAACCTTTTAGAATATTGGCTTTGAAATGAATTGGTGTCAAATTCTAATAAGAATTATATGCAAACCCCATTTAGAAACCATAAAAAAATGAATACCATTTTTATATATTTATAGCAATTGGTTTTTGTGGGATGGCTGCCAAATTGTTAGAAACTTGTTTAAGAAAATATCAAATATATTTCAGGTATTTCAATTAAAAATATTTGGCATACTATGAAGGACATGAAATAGTGCACAAGATATTCAGCTTATTTTATTTGCTTAATTTTAGAATCAGAGAAATACCATTAGATCAAATTTTAGGTCTTTTTATATGTACTATATGTTCTTCTGTCTAATGATAACTGATTTGTCCTTCAATACCCTAAATGGCCAGGATTTAAGCCTTTTAATTTATGATGATTATGATTAAGAATTTTTAATATGCATTTATATTAGGGCCTTCAAGAGGGAAAATGTGTCTCATTTCAATTTCCCTAGCTTTCTTTCTCTCTCTTTCTCTCTCTTTCTTTCTTTCCTTTCTTTCTCTCTCTCTCTCTCTATATATATATATATCTCTAACTCTATCGCTTTCCCTCCCTCCCTCCCTCTCTCTCTCCCTTCCTTCCTTCCTTTCCCCCTAGCTTTTAATATGGTGCTTGCCATAATGTAGGTAGTCAATAAATATGGATTGAATAAAACAATTTAAAATGGTTTTGTGAATTCATGGTAGCACATTTGAGACTCACAGTAACCTGGTAAGGTTGGCATCATCATCCCCATATTACCAAGAAAGAAGCTAAGATTTGGAAATTTGGTGACCTGTTAGAAAAATCATAAAACCAGGTTTCGTTATTGAAATGAAATTTTAAATTCTGTGAAATATTTTACTTTACCATGTTTTCTCCTCACAATATTTAGTTAGGCAAAGAGCATTTGATGGAGATAGAACAATATCTGAAAGAAGAATAGGGTGAAGGGTGTGATTGTGATGGAGGTCAGGGCTCTCCTTCCATTTCATCATTTGGGGAAGATTTTAGTGGGGTGGAACTGGAAAATAAACAACATATTCCATACCCTTATGTGGCACTGAAGGTAAATTCCATATACCATTTCATATTCTGAGAAAGCTTTCTTTTCCCTCCCTAGAGCATTATTATTGCTGATGTCATCCATAACTTTTAAGAAACAAATGAATTTTAATTTTATCTATCTTAATAATAACTGCATGATGTGGTCCAAATGATATCACACAGCTAAAGCCTAATGAATGACATGAAAGTTTAGGGAAAAACCAACAAAATTTAGAAAATATAAAAATTCTGTACATATCTAATAAGAGCCATATACATGCATACAAGCAAACATATTTTCTTACCAATACAACTCAATAATAGTATTCTTTAAAAAATTAGGGTGTATTTCTGAAGTTAGGATTCTATATAATACATTCTTTATACAATATATATCATTAACCCAGGTTGCTGAAATTATAAAGAAATAAATAAATGGAAAGGATATAAAATATAGAAAAAAATAAAGTCTTTGAATTAGGTATTTGTGCTTTTTCTTTATACTTAGGGTATTCGCTAGGATCCAAAAGCACCTAAACAACATCATTTAGAGAGCATTCTAGGATTACATAATCAACAAAAGCATTCTTTCAAAAGTCAAAGTTATTTAGGTATTTAGTAAATATTAGTTAGAAAACAAAATTTTGGAAGCATTATAGCAGCAAACATTTAAAAATATTTAGAAACAATTCTAAAATAAACTTTGTTTCCTAAACTGTTTTTAATCTCTGACTTCCAGTATTTGTTTGCTAATATCTAAAATTCATAACAACCTCTATGAGCTCTCATTCTACAAACAAATTATCATATATTGAGATAGGTAGTATGAGCAGACAAATATAACCTAATTGTAACAACAATGGAGAAAGAGTATTCTTATCTAGCATGGATATTTAAGTGTGTTCCAAGAGTTCAGTTTGTATGTTAGTTGCATAAATATTTGGAGGGTACCATAATATACATATTTAGCAAAGAAACTAAAAATCATTGAGAAATGAATTTTATATGAAAAATAGAATACAGTAACCTACAAGCAGTAAACATTGACATACTAATAAATAAAATTAACATAATAAATAATGAATGATATATAATGTATTTGACATTACAATAAATTGATGAAAACCTTAATTGTCTTATTCAAAAATATTGAAATATTTTTGGATGAAGAAGGACTAAGTAAAAAATAGAAATATGGCTTTATTAATAGAGGTATAATTAAATATGCCAGTTCTCCTTGTTCTAATTCTGAACTAGAATACTAGTTTCTAGATCAAGATATTTATTGATATTTATTTCTAATCAAAAGGATTTGAGGAATTCCTAGCTATCGTTAAAGAGGTAAATCCCTGTTGCAGTTCATCCTACAGTGTGCTAACTAGGTGTGATCATATATAACACAGCCTGAACACATTCACACCTGAAATTCAAAATCCCATACCATACCATGCCATCCCATCCCATACCACTTTATGCATGTGGTATGTTTGTCACAAGAACCTCTCAGGCAGTTTTGGCTATGTTAGCAGATAGATGCCTATTTTTAAAAAATGCTCCCAAGTTTTCCACAATTTTCATTTTGTATATATCATATAATATCTGTTTTTTAGTTTCCTAAGCTGTTCCAACAATACCGTGAAATGGTCAATTTAAACAATGGGAATTTATATATTTATGGTTAAAGCCTAGGAAAGTATCCAATTCAAGGAATCATCAAGGCAATGATTTCTTCCTGAAGAACTGCTGCCTGAAGAACTGCTGCCAACCATCCTTGGCTCCTTTGCCACACGGTGTCATCTACTGGTCTTTCCTTTCTGTTCTGGGTTTTGTTGCTTTCAACTTTATGCTTCAGTGGCTCATTCTCTGTCTCTCTCTCTCTCTCTCTCTCTCTAGTCATTATGTTTATAAAGGGCTCCAGTAATAGGATTAAGACCCATCCTGAATGAGTTGGACACCTTAACTGAAGGAGCCTCATCAAAAGCTCCTACTTTTAATGGGTTCACACTCACAGGAATGATTTAAATTTAAGAATATTTTTTTCTGTGGTATATACAGCTTCAAACCACCACAGACCCTAAAAGAACTTTTCCTACAAATAGTTTAAGTTGCTCTGCAAGATAACTGCCTACCCTTTTCTTTTTCCCTTAGAAATTACTGATTTATTCAACAAATATTTATTAAACATGTAATATAGATCAATAAAAGGACATCAGGACAAGAAAAGACCATTTTAAAATTTACAAAGAGTAAATGTAGGTCATGTGCTTGGAGATTAAAAATGATGAGAGGGTAATTAGGATATGAGAAACAGACTCCAGTTCATGGAGACAAATAGGATTCTAGAGTTGGCTGAACAGAGGTTGTAGAACCAGTATATGTTTTGGCTTTGCTCTTTAGCTCTTTAGTGATATTGAATTTGAAACTCTTAAACTTCTATTCTTTGGTCACTTAACTTGGAAGCATCCAGGCTAGCATATTCTGAGAACTTAGGAGGATTAGGTATAAACAGGGCAAAGCATCTTCTCTTCAACAGGTGCAACTAAAATAACAAGCCAGCTGTTCTTGCAGAATGTGTTACAGGAGAGCTTTTGGTTCTTTACCAACCTACCTGCCCTTTTATTATAGCTATTTCAGCTCTCCTGAAAATTTTTGTCTCCTGCATATCACCCTATGAACAGGGCATCCTAGCTTGGATGTTGGCTTCCTTTAACCCTTAAGATATAAAGGTCTGATTAAAATCACAATTCCATGGTGATATTTTTCTTTAAATCTTCATGTTAGAGGACATGAATTAATTAAAACTTATCCTTTTTAACTATGGCTCTGCATTTCCTTCTCGTCCTAATTCATATTACTTAGAATCTCAGCTCCTCTCCTGCTTAAATCCCCTTTATGAAAGTCCTATATGCGTCATGTGTTGGGACTCCTCCTTCACGAGGGTATCCTAAAAAAGCTTGCAATACTGTACATAGCAGCCTGGATTTTAAGTGAGAACATTGTAATCATTGTTTCTAGCAGTTTTATGTAATGTTCTAGAAAGACAGATGACATTTTTCTTCTATTAATTGTAGAAAATTCTGTACTTTTTTGTGGTGGTGGTGGTTGTTTTGTGTTTTGATCTTACTGCAAGTTCACTTTAAGAAGATTCTATGAATTTTAAATTAAAGGCAATATGTTTCTATGAAGATACTTGCAAAATTCATGCAACCAGTTGCTATTAATCCAAGCAATGGATTCTCTTTCTACTGACAAGTCTCTACAGTTTTGCCATCTCTCCCTAACCTTCTCTGAACACATTTTGACCAGAACCTTACTACGGAAATGAGAATGGTTTTAGCTTGTTCAACGGGTCAGAAAGAAACTTTCCATTTAGGTTTACCTGCACAAAAGTTTCTCCAATTCATCAAAAATGAGTCTTCTTAGGAAAAACTCTTTGGCATTTCATCTCATGTCAGCCTTCCCAGGTTTTTCTGTTTAATAACTTGCTTAACAAAATGTAGATCACAATAATTATTAAGTTGATAAAAGCTAAATTTATTGACTATTTAATCTATGAGAGGTTCTATGTCTTTATCTGACATTTGACCTGCATTTTTTCACTTAATCTTCTCAGCAACACTATTAACACTATTTTTCTCTAAAATAGTAAGGAATGAAATACTGATATACTCATCCATGCAGATGAATCTCAAAACATCATAAGTGAAAGAAGACCAACAAAAAAGATTACATTTTAAACCATTCCATTTTTATTAAATATCTAAAAAATGCAAAACTACATCAAGAGTTTGGGATGTGAGAAGAGAATTAACTGCAAAGTTGTAAGAGAAAACTTTTGGGGATGATGGAAGTATTCTCAAACTGGATTGTTTCAATGAGTGCCAACTATATAAACTTAAAAAATACATTAAATTGTATCTTAAAATGGGGGAATTTTAGAGTATATAAAGTTGCTAAAATTTTTTTAAAAAGTAAATAACCTGTACTAAAATGACTAAAACATTGGGAAAGTCTTAAAAAACATAAGAAAATGAAGATCTTAGCCTTTATATTATGCTGTCTCCTTCCACAAGAATAGTCAGAACCTAACATCCTGTATTAGTCAGAGTTCTCTAGGGAAACAGAACTGACAGGAGATATCGGTAAATCATATGAGATTTTATAAAATTGTCTCATGTGACTGTGGAGATCCACAAGTCCAAATTCCACAGGTCAGGCTGCAAGCCAGGGGCTCCGATGAAGGTCCTTGATGAGTTCCCCAAGAGATGCTGGTTGTCCAAAGTAGAGATGGGAATTCTCTCTCTCTGAATGCTGTAATCACTTCTCCTTTTAAGGCCTTCAACTGATTGGATGAGACGTCACTCATTGCTAACAGCAGTCTCCTCAATTAACTGTAGATGTAATCAGCCATCTATGCAATCAACTCACTGATGATTAAATCGATGAAATGCCCTTGTATTACAATTAGCCCAGTGCTGGATTAAACAGACAATTGGGTACCATTACATGGCTGAGTTGACACATTAGCCTAACCATCACATATATCCATAGCATTTTATGTGAATTCATATTTCTTTTAACTGTACATTTTTTCTGTATGTTAGTCTAGCAAATTTTAATCCATAATTCATTTTATTTTGAATATTATTATTTAATTAGACATAGTCAATTATTATATTTAGCTAATTTATTCACATTTGTATCTTTATGTATAGTATATTATATATATATAATACATTTTTAAACTTTTTAAAAAATATCTGGACCCTGATTTGAAGAATTTTCAAATGTTGAACTACTATATTTTGAGATCTAAATGGGTCTTATATTCATTTGATGAGTAAATCACAAGAATTCTAGCATATTCAATAGTTATTAGGGGAAAGAAAAAAATTAACTCCAAGTCTATATCTGAGTAATACAACATTGAAAAGAAAAAAGCCTATGTGCAATGAAAAATTAAATACCTCTCTGTTTCAACATCTGATGAGACCTTTACTCTTTGCCTAGTGAAGAAAAAGCCATGTTGTTTCTAGGATAATAATCATGGATAATTATTTAAAACTTTGTAGTAACTTGGCCTAAGTTATTGACACAATATGGAGATGACTGTAAATAATGGAGTACAAAAGAAATAATTTTGACTTCAATGTTTAACATGATGTTGTGATCTATTACACTGTTTCTAAATTGCAAAACATATTCCCTTGCTATTATTAACTTCAGAGTACTTAATTGAAGCATTTTATACCTATATAATAGAATAGATACAGAAAAATGGGGGATTTGAATGGCTGTTAGCAATTAAATACATTTTAAGTTTCCAAATATATTGATCTAATTAATATTCTGTATTATTTGTAATACATAATTTATACTATAGTAAATGTTAATATATTAACAATCACTATAATAATTGCCAAAATATATTAATAGTATTTTTCATTTGTTTCACATCAAACCCCTTTTTATTGTGAAAAATTACTACATATGTCTATAATATACATATATATGTGTTTGTAAATATATATATATATGATGTGTATGTATATAAATTAGTTTCTCACAAGCAAAATATTGTTTCCAGAAGTGGTAGGAATTTCTAGAAGACACTTTTGTCTTATGAAAGATTTAATAAGTAGTACCCTTAAATGAACCAAACCACAGATTATATAATTGATTTATTTATAGCCTTCTTTGTCCCAAAAAAGGATTTAGGATGGCTTAACAATTAATGTAACCATGAGGAAGAATTAAAATTAGATGCATTAGGAAATGGAACTAAAATAAAACTAGAGCGAACAATAATAAAATAAAACCAGGGATAGATTAAGTATCCATAAAGGGTGGCCAATGAACTTTTACCTAGCTAGTGCTATGTCATAAAACTGCATCAAATATTTTTAGTAACTCTTTCAAAGTGAGTGGCAATGATGCTATTGTGTCAGTCTATTTCTCAAGGATCACAGTGCTTTCTGAGAGCAGAGAACCTTTTATTGTATTGGTTCTCATAAAGAGGAATTAACCAATATTATCACTAAAAACAACCTTATGGAAATCACCAGAAAGTGGATTAAAGGGCTGTTTTATCCAACTTCTCTTGTTATCTATATCTGGGGGAAAATTAATGAGTAATGTCTTCATGGAACAGGTCTTGTCTCATACAGAGCATACAATAAATAATTGTTAAATGAAATACTGGAAGCAGTTTAGGAGAAACCCTCAGGAAAACACTTTCATCAGGGACAGCTGGTACGAGTAATTTGTTTAACAATACTCATATCATGTATATATTTGTGTCTTAAGTACAAAGTCACCTTACCTTGTTACTATGCTAGTTGCTCTGATATTAATACATATGTAGAACCAAAAAAAAAAAAAAAGGAGCAACTTTATCTAGGGAAACCAGTTATTACGTCACAGAGTAAACAATGTCTGAACAGGTCTTGAAGGATAAAGAGGGAATGAGAAAATGAAATTTCATAGAATAATACACAATTTTGAAAAGTTGTACAACATACATGAATAGAGTATTGCTGTGGAGGAAGTAACAGAAAATGTGCATCCAAATACATATTAACTAAACTACCCTGGGAAGGATTTTGTTCAAAGATAAAGAATTTGATTTTGATTTTGTAGACAGTGAGGAGTCAGGAAAGTTGTTTGTTTACTTTTTTAATCATGGCAATAACTTGAAGGATTTTAAAGAATTATACCTCTGATAGGCATCATGTTTTGCTGTGTAAAGCCACAGGCATTGAAATCAACTTGAAATTTGGCTCTGACACTTACTAGCTATAAAACCTTAGCCAACTGGCTTATATTGCCTTGGATTCAGTTTCCCATCTCTACAATGATGATAATACATATCTCATAGGATTTTAATAGGTTTACAGGAGATGATGTATGTAAAACATGTAGGTCAAGGACATACACATAGTAAATGATAATTGATAGGTGTTAGGTGGCTGTAGGAATTTTAGGGATGCAATGAGGTGAGGGAGGATTGGTGGCAGGTAGCCCAGTTTTGAGACTGTTGTAATAATTTAAGTTAAAAATGACTAGTACTTTCCATAAAAAAATAGATGTGAGATTGAAAATAGAAATGGGACTTGAGATAGTTTTAATTCAAAATCAATGGGACAGAAATTAATTTGGTAGGAGAGCGAGAAAGGAGTGTAAAATTACTCTGAAATTTCTAGTTTGGAGATATGCTGCTGTTTTCTGAAGTGAATAACATAGAAAGTTTGGTAGAATTTTTATTTTGGGAAAGGAAAGTGGTGGTTAAAGAGGGAGAATGAAGTAAGGGGAAAAACCAGGAAAATGTAATTGGCATGATTAAGTTAAGTTTGTTTGCATTTCCATTTGAAATTACCAATATACAGGTCATTGGTATAGATTCTGATACAAAAGCACACCCTTTAGAGTTGAACACACTAGGCTTTTAGTGAAGATTTGCCAAATTGCAATTAATAGAAACAAACCAAATATATTGTAAGAATGAAAGATTTATCACAAAACTTAAGGAAAGGAATCAGGACTTAAAGAAACATGAGGAAACTAAAAAGTACTGTCTATTTCTATCTCCCATCTTCGTTTCGTTATAGGCATCTGCTATACCTGTATCTGTGCACAAGGTTTTTCTGTCTCTCATCCCTCTAATCAGGATTTATTAAACCATCATTAACTGAATTTACCTGTCACTGATTTGGCAAAATGCAAAAACTGACTGCCTTCCAGTCTCAAATTCTGATTTTTCTCAGAGAGACAGAAGGAAATCATCTTTACTGGATTTTGTCAAGGTTCTTGACTTTTGCTGCAGAAATGAATTTCAAGAGCACATCAGGTTAGTTAGGCCAATAATTTATTAAGGTAGGGAGAGAAGAGAAATGGGAGAAAATAACAGATCTTGGGTCCCAGAGAGATGACGGGACCGAGGACTATAAAGAGGGCTGGTTTATAGACTACAATTTCCCATTATACATTATAAATGCCCAGGTTTTACTTATGTGTTGGTCCATGTGGGGGACACACTGTGAGAGCAGAGTGCAGAAGGTAAAAGGGGGCCGGGGGAGAGAGGCTTTTGTGCCTGCTTTTTAAACTATTAATTATTCTGCCTCTTTGCTAAGGGCATGGGAGGAGTTCCAGCTGTTTGCTGTTTTGATTGATTATCTCACCCATCAATCCCCTGGAAGGGCCCAATTATAATGTCCCTGGAGAATATCCAGGGCTTCTCCTGGCTTCCGGAGGAAATCTCATTCCAGATGGCAGAAATCTCCCGAGGATTTCCAGCAGCCATCTTAGGGGTATCCATATCCAAGTGGACTTCTTGCCAGGTTCCAGATCCATCTATTTATTTCCTATGTAGCCTACTTCAATATTGGTCTCCCTTAGATTGGTATGCATTTTTTTGGCCTAATTTGCTCTGACAAAAGAACAATGAACAAGGGCATTGTTAAAGTTTCCCCTTTATGAGGTTTGCAATGATTGACAGGTCATAGGGCCTTGAATCAATGCCTCTGTGACATAGATTGAGGAAAGGCAGCCTCCAGCCATAACCCACCTAACCCATTGAGCAAGCCATAGCCTAGGGGCAGCTCATCCCCTCCCAAGAATAAACAAAAAGGAGCAGATAAGGGCCATCACTCCCTCCCCAGCCCCTCCCACATTCCAAGATCTCCTAGCCCACTCCCCTCTGGTCATTTGGCCTAAAGCTGTACTTGGTTTCCCCACCTATTGATGTACTCTATAAAGCCATATTCACCACCCTCTGGGGGCCGCCTGAAGTCTCTCTTCGGACCCCCACCATGCCAGCGGGGAAGTTGAAGTCTATTCTTCAGACTCCCTCCATTGGGAGAGCTTCACAATAAACTTCATGCCTGCAATAATCAGTCTCTGCATCCCAGTGAGCACCATTTTTCTCTAATATTTGGTACTGAAACCTTATTCTTAGGTCTGATTCATTGATTCATGGCCCTATGACCTGTCAATCATTGCAAACCTCGTTAGGGAGAAACTCTAACATTCCTAACTCTTTGATTATATATATATGATGAAGGACCTAAGTAATGGGAATACTGGGCAGAACGGAAGGGTGAGGGAATTTGGGATGTCGACTCAGTCTGGCTACTTCCTG
Source organism: Cabassous unicinctus (assembly GCA_029593785.1). Lineage (NCBI taxonomy): Eukaryota > Metazoa > Chordata > Mammalia > Cingulata > Chlamyphoridae > Cabassous > Cabassous unicinctus. Next base: position 58,220 of record JAQZBX010003324.1, read on the forward strand.
CTGTTATGGGGCGGCAAAGGGTTCCTTTCCATTCTGTCCAGTGGGTTCTTGTTTTTTGGTCCAGAAGAGGTTGGTATTGGCGTTCAGGTAGCAAGAAGATGCCGTTCACATATTCCTGAGTTGTTGATTGTACAATTCGGCATGTGAATCACATAAGAAGCTGTAAGAGATAAGGACCAAAAAGCAGCAGCAGCAATAATAACAGTAGTGGTGTTATAATGGGTAAAAGGATTGATATTAGGGGTGAGAAAAAGTAAGAGAGAAATGAGGGTAACCAGGATTGATTTCCATAGCTGTTGTCTCAGGCCCTCTGAATGATTTGTTTTCTTGTGAAATTTTAAGATTTTCTTCTACCTGCCCATTTATGTTAATATAAAAACAAGTCTCATTTATGTTTGCACAGGTACCTCCCACGGTCTTGTGATATTCTCATGGTTGGTTTTGAGATTAGTACATCCTGTTGGATTAGGGACAGGAGTGGGGGTTTGGGGTCATCTGTTATTGGGGCAGGGGAGACCTGCCAGCACTGACAGGGGTTGCAGGGGATTATTTTGCTAAATGGGCTAACAGGCATAACTCTTTTTGATGGTCGTTGGGGAGGGAAAAGCAGTTTTCTAAGTTGAAAAGATGTCTAAAGAGCTGGGTGAACACTCTATTACAATAATAAATGTGATGTCTGAAAAAGGTCATGCTGAGATGCTAAGAGTGCTCAAGGTGAGCACTTGGGAACTTCTACATTGAAGCAGTGAGAAGAAGAATATGCAAAAATGAAAACAGGAAAAGAAACCCAAATTATATAGTGAGAACCAATAAAGAGCAATAGGGAAACCAGCAAGGGGACAGTTTCCAAAGGATAAAGGTGGCAACAATGAAAAAAGTCAAAAATGGAAATAGAAACTGGCAAATATGAAGCATCAGCAAGTTAGAGAAATTTCAGTGGTATGGGTGGGGACAGTTGTTGGATTAACAGGTCTAAGGTAAAGAATGCATTAATGGAAGTAGGAGCAGTGAGGGCAGCGTACAGTCTGATGAACTGTGGCAGTTAAAAAGAGGACTTTTACAATATTCACATTTTTCACGACCATAGTATGAGCTGATGAGGGTAAGACAAACAATATCCCTAGCCAAAAGTAAGTAGTTAACTGGTAAGAAGGATACAACATGTTAAGTATCTTTGAGCTCATTTTTGTTGTCTCTCTTTTTGGAACTCTGATTTGGAAAACAGCAGAGTTAGCTGGATATACCACACAAAAACTTTAAACCTGTGGATAATTTTACCCATTTGCCATGTGCTTTTTTTTTTTTTATGTTTCTGCCATGTGCTTTTATATCAATTATATTACTTTATCACCAAAATATTCATGCTTTAGCTGTATTTGACTCCATATTTACAGATAGGGTAACTGAAATTCACAGTAAGGCAAAGTGACTTGTTCAGGATCCTTATAGATATGGACTTATCTCTTCAATCTTATTGCAATTTTTATTCTTCAGGACACACAATAAAATCCATTCCAGGCAACAGAAATTTTAATGGAGTTTTGATTAACATCCTCTTCACACACTTTTGCAAATAAAAACATAGCATGTTATCCCAATCACCAAATTTAGGTCTAATGGAAAGTGCATGATTGGGAATTCAAACAAAACTGAAATTTCATTCCTTTGTGGATTAGTGGACTCAGTAAAACATTCTCTATCAATTTCAGTTTACTCATCTGTAAAATGGAATCCTAATGCCTATTTCCAAAAGTTTGCTATAGAAAGTATTTCACAAATTATGGGCATTAAATAGATATTGTTGAACTGAATAAATGCACAAATAACTGAATACATTAATATTTCTAGTGTGCATTAAGGTCAACTCACAATGATGGTAAGAAAAATTGATTGGTTTGAGATATAAAGAAGATGAGATTGTGAAGAAAATGTGGTGTGTGACACATCTTTTCAATCACTTTAATTTATCCTACTCTACAGGGGACGTACTAAGCAAGGTACAGGTGTTGTCTTTAATATAGCCAAATAAACAGAAGTTAATGGCATATTCCTGTGTGTGCTGAATGGAATCTGAAAGCAGAACAGAGTTAGCCAAGTCGTTCACAAGTGTTTGAAGAGGAAAACCAAAGTGTAACAGTGCCCTGGAGATCCAGTACTACATAGAATACAATCAAGACAGCAATCCCAAAATGGAAGTTTTACAAGTCACCTAGAATCAAAAGTTGCAGCTGTGAAACCTCATTGTTATTTAATGCTTCAATGTCTTTTTTTCATTCACCTGCAAAATATTTAGCTCATCTTTCTCACAGTGCTATGAAAAGCATGAGTTTCTGAAAAACACTTTGAAAACCCATGATAATGATGATCTGGCAGGCAGCAGTATCATAAAGAAAGGGAAAAAATTATAGTATTATGGGGCTGGAATAATTGGAATAAACAGAGAATAAAGTTTGGAACCGGCTATGAAATGTGTCTGAAGACAAATTATATCATTTTGAATAAGTATAAGTGCAGGTTGAATTCTCCATTATGCCACTTAAAAGAGCACATCATTTTATTGTATTGAATGGTATTTTGCTCCTGTATATCTGCCCAATGTAGCACAGATATATTGATACTGAGCAAATGAGAGTTCCTTCTCCTAATTCACCTTAAAGATCAATTCCTGAGACACCAGGGTTTCAAAGAGATAGAATTTATTTGTGCAAAGGAGGTCCGTGCCCTAGTGGCCTCCAAAACTTCCTCCTGGAAGTGCATTAATTTTGATGTTTTATAACATCAGGATCCTAAAGAATAATTGGGGTGGAGCTGGCACAGTTTCCTTTATCCATAAACATTAAGGGGCTGAACAGGATGGGGGTGGGTACCAAACCAGGGTGAGTTACAAGAATCTGGGATGGGGGTATACAGAACAAGGGTCAGCTACAAGGTTTTTCATATGGATATTAAATAGAGGAGGATGGAGTGGTTATCATCACAAAAGTAAGCATAAATGAGGATGAGCTAGTTTTGAAATAACTATAAACAAGGGTAAAGTCAGTCTAGAATTACCATCAAAATAGTAAGTATGCACATGGGTGAGGCTAAGTCGAAAGTAAACATTAAGAGGGATGAGGAGACCAGTCTAGCCAGCTTCAGTAATTTTAAGTATTGCCCTTTAGCTATTTTATAATATAAAGGCATCTATATAATGATTTAGTAATCATAATTACTTGTTAATTCTTAACCCTCAGTTAAAATATCCTCCCCCACCTGATTGACTTTTCAGGATCTTTCTTTTTCTCTATTCTTATCTTTGGAAATAGGTGCCAGGTTAGAGTATCTTTGCACTATTTGTTCACCTCGAATTCTGTTTCCCTTCAATAGTCTTTAGTGCAAATATCAGCGTGGTCAGGAAAGCATATCCAAAAATGTATTTATACCTTCAAATTATAATCTAAGCGTATCTAAGTATGATGAGTAAATATGCACTATAATAATTACGGCAAAATTTGTTAATGTTACTGAGTCCTTCTTACTGAACAGGCACCCGACTAAGTATTTAACCTGCAGTGCCATATGCAATCCTCTATCCCATAGAGTAAAAGTTGTTGACATTGTGTCTTTAAAGATGAAAATTTGAGGTTTAAAGAAATACACAGAGAGTACTTAAGTTTCAAAAGTAGTCATTGGTAATGTGGTACAATTATTCTAGTTGCTAATAACACGCCAGTGGTGAGAGGTATCACACACCAAAATTCATGTACCACTACCAGTCTTGAATCACAAACAGAAATAGGAGGCAGAGAATTAAGATTTCCCAAAGACTGGAGTCGTTCAGGGTGAAAGCAAGCACAACAATCGGCTTTCAGTTTTCCCTCTCTGTTTTCATTTAGTTTTTAATTTAGAAAGACTTTTTTTTTTGTTTTGTTTTGTTTTGTTTTGTTTTGTTTTGAAGTACCAGGGCTGTGATTGAACCAGGGACCTCAAACGCAGGAAGCCAGCAATCAACCACTGAGCCACATGGGCTTCCCTGAGTTGGTTTTTGTTGGTTTGTTTGCTTGTTACTTGTTTTCGTTTTCAGGATCGACCCGGGGACCTCCTGTGTTGGAAGCAGGTGCTCAACTGCTTGAGCCACATCCACTCCCAAAAGACATTTTCTAAAACTTTCTTGGGTCTAAGAACCATAGCATTTAGAATCTTAATCACCAGAAATGTGTACACTATGTGCACTGTATTTGTTGCAGTTTTGAAACAGGTCTTTAGAACAGTGCAATCTTCAAAAAATAACATGTTCAAGGTTACCCTGTCCACCTTCTTTCTAGAAATATGTTTTTTATTTGACAGGTTTGGTGCAGCCACACAGTTTTGTGATGGAGACATTTGCAATGATGTCTTAAGTTGTTAAAATTTCTATATTCTCTCAAACCAGAATTTGCCTCCCTACAAAAGTCAGCCAATTCTTTTTCCTCCCCTCCCCTCCCCTTCCCTTTTCTCCTTTCTTTCTTTTCTTTTTTGATTTAGCTGTCTGGAAAAGCAGTCCTGATGCTTATTAATGAGTCTGTCAAACATATATCCCAAAGTTTTTAAATGAATATATTTAAAACACCACTCTTCCCCACTCCAGGCAACAATGTAAATGTAGATTTTTTAAAACATAGGGGAAGCATAGTTTAGTAAAACTTCTAGAACACCCAAATGAATTACCAGCAGTTTTTTCTTTCTTTTCTTATTCCCCCCAAGTAATGCTTAACAAACAGTTTGAGAATTTTGTCTGTGAACTAGCTGCATCATACATAATTTTTTATGTTTTAGTAAACAATTTTAAATTTCTGAGGATTATTTATCTAAATATAATATATACATTTATAAATTTTATTCTCTCAAATAATCCTTGGAAGAAAGTCAATATTTTAGAGTCAGTTGTGTATTTCAAGGAGCTTTTATGCATGGAATAATGCCCTTAATGAAACAAAATCTAAATTTTGGAATAATTGTTTAGAAACTTGCATGGTGCACTCTAGTTATTCTTGCTGTTTCACACGTGTAAAATTTTGAATTGTGCCTTCCTTCCTTCTGAAATGGACGTCCCGTTTCTGCCTGGTTAGATCCTACTCATCCTTCAAGGCTGTGTTCAATTGCATTTCCCCTGAGAGGCTTTATCTGAATCCCCTGAGCATAATTAATAACTCTTCCATTTGTAATCCAACCTGTTTTACTTAGAGCTCTATTGCACATTTATTTCACGTTTACTTATACTACATATGTTTCTAATACTGGTTAATAAACTCATGAAGGGCATAGAATATTCCTATTCATCTTTATATCCAACTGCCTAATACTGTGAGGATATACAGAAGTCTGATAAAAAAGCAAGAATGATGTTAATAGGAAAGAATCTTTTGACTTCCCTGTAAAAAAAAATGCATATAAACTCCCAACTTCATGGATTTTGTTCAGCAAAAGAGAATAAAATCTGTCTTCTGCTGATTTTTAAATGATGGATTCAATTTTATAGAGAATTAATTTCCTGAATGGGCTATTTTCCAGTCTTTGTGAGGACAGGAAGTTGAACATATTAACCATCCTTTAAAAATAACTCCTAGATCAGGATTTTTAAATAACTGAGAAAAAATCAAGCGTTTAGTGATTTTCTTTCCTGATATATAGTAAAATCATTATAATCTCAAATCCAGTTAATTACTTGAGATCTTAACAAAAGTAGTCCAGCAATAATAAATATTTTAAAATATTGCTATAGATTTTCATTTTTAAATATCTTTAATTACTTTCAATGGGCTGTCAGAAAAATCATGGTAAAAGTGAAACCAATATATATATAATTAAGCAAATTCCCTCCAAGCATATCAAATTGATCCAAGTATATAAATAATACCATGTTTCATAAAGAAAAAAGTGGAATTATCCGTAGTGAATCACAACTCAATTTATATATGGTTGCTATGTGATCTTTATTTTGTAGATTAAAACAAAATTACATAAATTGTATTTACTATAATGTATTTATTGTTATAAATGTCAAAATCTAGGAATACTGTTAAATTGCTTCACTTTTCAAAATGTGAAAATCAACAAGTCATAATATTTATATTATGCTATTTATCTATTTGGTGGAGATAAAATTTCAGTTTATCTTCTAGCAAAGGTTCTATTTATCTGAAATTAAAATATCTTATGATCATAAAATTCTTTTAAACATTCCAGAATTCAGGTAAAAGCAAGAAATATAATTGTTTAGTTGTACTAGTGGGGGGAATATCTATACTCTATTTGTGTATGATGAATTAACACACAAGTGTCACATAGCCAGGGAACCTCATCATAATACAAAGACCCTATGATTATATAGAGAGATTTGACATTCATCAGAGTTTTCATTATTCCTGAAATATATTGACATCTTTTAATATTAGTTCTGAGATTTACTGGTGTCACTCCCAATAAAATATTATTTGGTAAACTCATCTGAATTGTTAACATAAATGAAAACAGACATCTTTATTCAGTGTTTATATGATTGATTTTATGGGATTATGCTGCTAAACCACTTAAATTTCTTGGGAGTTTCTCAAAAATGTATATGCTAAACCCTTTTTTTACCCAATGTGATATAAATTTGATGTGACTTTTCTCATTCCTTTAGTATATATATATCAGAATTGGCTTATATGGTGTCTACAAATACTTTCAGACATATTTTCTTCAAAAAATGAGCTTTATTGTAGTTTTATTCCAAACATCATATTTCTTCCAAAAATTCAACTCTTGCACAAGAGCATTATTACCTCCTGATTTTGTCTTCATGTAGTCACCTTTCTAAACAAAGATATCTTGGAATAAAGAAGATACACTTTTAATTCAAATCAATAAACATTCATTGATGTGTCAGCTATTGATTAGTCGCTTCACCTATAAGCCCCTTCCTCTGTCCCTGGATACATCCACAGTCATGTATAGAACTTAGGGTTTTTAAGTTGACCATTCAAATGAAAAACAGAAACATTGAATAAGATCTTAATGTACTTAGGGTTCTCCAGACCAACAGAGCCAGAAGAATTTATGTATGTATGTATTACAGAGATGTATTATAAGGAATTGGCTAACACGACAGTGGGGGCTGGAAAATCCAAATTCCATAGGGGAGGTTTCAGGCTGGAAACTCCAGTAAGGGCAATGTTGAGGTCTTAATTCTGAATTTCTTAAAGGAAAGTAGTAGGTTGAAAATTCTGGTAAGAATCAATGCTGAAGTCTTGAAGCAAAAATTCTTCTGATCTCTGGAACCCTCGGTTCTTGATGTTAAGATCTCCAACTGTTCAGATGAATCCCACCCACATTAGGGAGGGTTATCTCCTTTACTTAAAGTCAACTCATTTAAGATGCTAATTTAATCTGTGATATACCTCCATAATAACAACTAGGCCAGTGTTTGATGAAAGAGCTGGATACCATAACCTTGCCAAATTGCACATAAAATTGACTATCACAGAAGATGAGATATTCTCAGTATTTAGAAATTTCATCACGGTTGATACTGGTTAGTAACATCCAGAACTGACTTGCACTTTGTCACATCATTTCAATATTATTTCCCATGCTTTTCTCATTTGAAATGTTATACTATCTAAATCACAATAATCTGTACTCATCTTTTCGTGGATGCACTAACTCTTTTTAGACAGTGTATACCATTAGACAGTGCATTGACTTGAGACGATTATTT
>JAQZBX010003325.1:0-65877 GCA_029593785.1 Cabassous unicinctus
TACCACGCGGATGGGGTATGGTAGTGTGGGGTGTTGTTGGGGGTCTGGGCGGCGGGGAGCATGGGAATCCCTGTAGTTTCTGAGTAATATTTGGGTAATCTAGGCACCTCTATAAATTGTATACATATATATATAACAAATAACATTTATGTAAACAAATGCACATATATGCATATGTATTATATATCATTTTACAAATTAAAAAAAAATAAAATAAAAAAATAAAACATTCATGGTTGTATAGCAGAGTTCTCTGAGACTAGAATGGACCACGTCCTTTTCCCTAGATTGACACACTCAACATCTTTCCCAGCCTCTTTTTAGAGGGCTTTTCTGTATACAGTCTGGATAGGTAAAAATGAAATTTTACAGACTCCCTTGAAGCTAGGGTTCCAGATGTGATATTGGTTCTGCACTCTGAGGAAAGAGTCAAAATCCAGGGCACTCATTTTACTGGATCAGTTCCAGCAGTTGGGGTTGTAGATTTTTACTTTAGTATCTTCCTAATATCCATTTCGCTGCTAGGCAATGTGCTCCTGGAGACAAGGATATGGTAGTGGTGGCATTTTTTCTCTTGATTAAATTCTTTTGTTTTTAATTATGAAAGGGATCACTTTATAAGCTTCATGGTTAAGTTCCTACTCAACATTCTTAACAGTCCCTGATTTTGATGGAGCTTTTCAAATGAAAGGACTTAAGTACTTTAGGCTGAAATGTTAAAAATTCTACTTAAAAATGAAAACGGCTGTTGCATACTCCTTAGGGAGACGCATGCCAGGAAAAAACTCTGCTCATCTAAAGGGAAATTTATATATTATTTTATTATATATTATATATAGAAATATATAGATATATTTCTAAATTACAGACACTGATTGAGACTTACTTAGTACTCATTTGCTACTGGTGAACTTACAGTGCACCCATATGCATGCGATGATGCTAGGTGCGTAAACTGAGTTTTAAGTCTTCAGAGCCTATTCGACCATCTGGCTCTTTGCTCCCCATTTCTCCTCTGCATACCAGAGTACTGACATTCCTTCTGATTCAGAGGCCAGCTTAGGGGAAGAATTCAATCTACACTAAGAAGAAAGATGGAGGCTCTAGTTTAAAACTGATTTTCCAACAGAGCTGTTTCAGAGAGCTACATGAAGAGATACCAGGCACTTGACATGCTACAAAAAAAGGAATAATTATTCTGCTACTGTTTGAATGTGGAGCTTTCTGTGGGACTTCTTAAGACATGGACAGAGGCAATAGTTAGTTATTCTTGAGTTCTTGGTGATAATAACATCAAAAATCTTACCCTAGCATAAGGAGAGAGGAGTAGAGAATTTTTTCACTACTCTTCTGGTAATTCACTATTTTTAATGGGTATATAGCAATCTAAGCCCTAGAGCATAAAATGGAAAGAAAGAGACTTGCTATGTTTAAGATAAATATTCACACTTAGCAAGGTAATATTTGCATGAATCCTTGGCCTACTTGGGTAAAGATAGGTAAACGATCAGGCACTCTAGTTGAACTACAAGGGAGTTAGTAAAAGCAATTACAGAAATAGCTAGGACTTAGTCACTTATTGAGGGAAAAAAAGAATGTTCTCTCAAGTTATTTTTTTCATGCTGTTTGTCTCTGCAATAGATATTGAGATCCCATTTTGAACTGGTATATCAAGATGAAAACAAACTTCCCAACTGCTTAATAATTCATGGTGCATACCTAAGTCATACAAATTCATTTTATCCACTATAAACAAATACTGAAGTCCTTGAAAATACGAGTAATTTTGGTCTAAGATCCAAGGTCAGATACTCATTCCTTAGCTATTTAAAACTTTGTATTATACATGTACAAATGCTTGCAGCAGGTTTAGACTTTTAGACAATTGACTTTTCCACTCCCTTTGTGGTTGTTTTGATGGTTTATAGCAGCGGTTCTTAAACTTTGGTTCCATAGACCCCTTTGCCAGTCAGTTGAAAACCATGGACCCCTTCTCAGAATGTAGTGGCAGATAGTTTTATGACAGTCAACTAGAGTTGGGTCTAACAACTGCTGTAATTTCAAAGTAGGGATTAGCATAAGAGATTTTTCGAGATATGCATATTATATTCATAATGTGATATGAAATGAATACTTCTGTAATTTGCATACATTCATAAGTGAAGATAATGCTTGATTTGGTAGAGGTCAGAGAAAATAAAGATAATAAGTTGATTTTTTTCAATTCAAGCTCACAGATCCCCTGAAATCTTTCCATGGACCCCTGGTTAAGAACCTCTGGTTTATAGTGATTTGCACACTGACAATCCAGCTGAGAATCTTCATCTGTTTCATTAGTTGACTCATTTGGACCCCAACTAGGCTATAAACAATGGCAGGGATCAATTTTTAATTTTTGTACCTAACACAGAACTTGTCCACAGTAAAATTTCAATGAAAGCTTCTGGAATGATCAACTATTAGTTTCATTTCCATCTAGATTGATGATCCCAAGAGAGCTAGCCAAGTGCTTTTCAAACTAAAATGAATACGATTACCTGAAGGCTCTGTTAAAATTTAGATTCCGATTGGATCTAGGGTGGGGTCTGAGATTTTGCATTTCTAATGCGCTCCTGGGTGATTTAGATACTACAGTTTCTTGAACCATACTTTCAGAAACAAGGGTTTAGCTCACTCCTAATGGTCTTATTTCTGTGAGGCAATGTTCATAGCAGTTAAGAGCATGAATTGAAGTCAACGAGATTTGAGCTCACATTCTAGTTTCATCACTTACTAGTTGAGTAAATGTAGAGAAATTATTTAACTTCTCTGTGCCTTAATTTCTTTATCTATAAAATTTTGATAACAATGGCATTTTTCATATGGGTATCATGATATTTAAATGAAATACTGTAGGAAAATATTTAGCAGAAAGCCTGGCATATAGCAAGCCCTCAATAAATGGTAGCTATGTAGTCTCATGATTCCCCCCCCCATCCCTGACATCATAGGTTCAAAGAGCTGCTTGTAGGCTAAGGGAGGTTCAACTGCAAACCTCATCTTGTCCAGTTAGATTCCCTCAACCCCACGCAGAAAGTGATAGCAAATGTGTAAGACCCAGGGTTGTAAGTTAGGTCTGAATGAGAAAGTGTGACTAATGAAAAACAAGGGACTTTGAGATAGCAGATAGTAATGGGGCGTTTCTCACTAAAAGAGCAGGGTTTTCATAATAAAGACGAGCAGTCTGTTCAGTGGGGTTAAAATGGGGAAAATATGCACAAAATATAAAAATAATATTTAAAATGTTTCTGTTTGACACCTCTTAGGTCAGGCTACCCAGAAGAAAATTTTGAGAAGAGGATTCATGGCAAGTGGTTTATTAAGGAAGTGCTCTCAGGGAAAACCAGTAAGGGAGGGTGGGAAGCTAATTAGGGAAAGGGAGAAAGCCAAGCCAAAGTGGCTCTCAGGCAGTCTAAAGAAAAGTAACTCCAGCCCAATCCTTCAGGGAATCCGTGGAGTGTAAATTCTCCCCAAAGTTGTCCAGGCTTGGGTGAGGGAGCTGGGTTTTATTTATCATTTACAGGCCTCACTAGGGAAGGGAGTGGGGGTGGGGGGTGGGGAGACCTAAATTTAAATCCCCATACATATGGTTCTCCACAAGTGTAGGCAAAGCAAGGAACAATAGCCTGAGAGCAGTCTAAAGGAAAAAAAAAAAGCCACAGGTGGTAGATGTCCTATGCCATACAGAAAGAAGGGAGAGGGCATAAAAAGGATAGATGCCAGAATACTAAATATTAAATCAGAATGAAACTTCACTGTTTATGACTTCCCAGGACAATTGCTAACAATGAAAGTAGGTATTCATCTTTGCGATTCTATCTATGCCCATAGCTTCTTATTTTGAGATACTAAATAAAAGTACCCATGTTTCTGACGAGTCCAGAAGATTTTTCAAGCTGAGTTCCTTTCATTGGCTTGTTTTACCTTTGTTGTTTCATTTTGTTTTAAAATTCTTGAGCACCAGATTCATTGAAAGTAAACACAGTGGGGGATGTGTTAGTAAAAAGTACCAGCATATATAGAAATTGAGATGATGACCAGCTATAGTCAACTTGCTTCACAGGTAGTGCCTTGGACCAGATAGAATGTCCTAAAGTAATATACCACAATGAAGCAAGGTATTGTTCTAAAAATATGGGTAATCTTTATGCTTTTAAAAATTGTTTGCATCTTTTGCTTGCGTTCCCACATACTTTACTATGAAATGAATAAACCATCATGAAAAATATACAGTTGATTCCATGATAAAATAAATGATGTCCAAAATAGTTATGCAAATTTAAATTTCATAACTTGACCGGCAGAAACTTAAAAAGAAGTGTCTTAGAGTAAAAATACAATAAAATGTCCTGCTAATCAAACACTCAAATCTAATGCCATATTTCACATTGCACACAAACTGAGTCTGAGGTGAGAAACTAAAAATACTGCTTGTTACCAAAATACTGAAATTGAAAGAAAAAGGGGGTTTCTCTTTTCCCAAGGATAAAGAAGTTTTCCCCCTGAAATTTTGAGAGTTCAGTTAGATGAGGTAAGCCTTAAAGTAATGCTCAAATAGCTTAAGAAATCCACAAACAAAATGTGTATAAATATTTAAATATAATCAGATTTCGCAAATAAAATATTTTATATAGAGTAGAGCAAAAATCTTGATTATAAGAAATGACTGGCAGAAGTAACTGTCTCTTATTTAGGATCCTTTCAAATACGTTATCAACTAAAGCAGTCAAAATAGCAATAAAAATCATAAAATGCCTAGAAAGAAACTTAATACACAAAGACTTACAGAGAATAAATTAAATAACATTATTAAAGATATTTTTTAAAGCCCTGAATAAAAAGAGAGAAATACAGTGTTACCAGATGGGAAAACTTCAAAGAATTATGAGAATGCCAGTCATAAATTAATATGAAAATTAAATGTAACCCAATGAAAAAGCTATTAAAATTTTAGATGGAATTTGGTATGCTAATACTAAAGTTCACCTGCAGTAGTAAATGTGAAAGAATAATCAAGAAATTCTTGGAAAAATATAATTCATGGAAACTTACCTGACTAGATATCAAATCACATTATAAATATACAGAAATTAAAACAGTGATTTTAGTGAAGAAATAGCTCAAAGAGAATAGTCTAGAAACAGTTGCAATAGTCTAAATTTTTTTTAAGATATTTATTTATTTATTTATTTATCCCCGCCTTGCTGCTGCTTGTGCTTGCTGTGTCCATTTGCTTTGCATTTTTCTGTGTCTGTTTGTCTCCCTTTGTTGCATCATCTTGCTGCACCAGCTCGCCGTGCCACGCGGGCTGGCTCGCCTTCACCAGGAGGCCCCGGGAATCGAACCCAGGGCCTCCCATATGGTAATGGGGGCCCAACCAATTAAGCCACAGCCAATTCCCAATAGTCTAGATTTTAACATATGAAATGTTATTGCAAATTAGTGGGAAAAGTATGGACTACTCCATAAATGGTTTTGAGATTACTGCCTATCCATTTCTACCAACTAAAGGCAAAAATAAATTTCAGGTGGTTTAAAGAATCTTTAAAAGAATTAAATATACATAAAAGCATTAAAATAAAATATAAAAATTTAGAAGAGTATAAAGAAATATAATTTTGATAATCTTGAGGTAAGAAAAGCTACCCTAAGTAAGGAAATCAGAGACTAAAGAAAACACAGTTTTGGCTTTTAAACATTTTTAATATCATTATGATGATGAAATATGCTATAGAAACAGTTGAAAAATAAGGGTCAGCTTGGAAAGAAAATATTTAGAACTTTTTAACAGATAAAATAGTAATGCATCAAATATATAAAGGAAGTAAAAACCTATTAAGTTAAAAATAGGAGTAAAGGTATAAGCAAGTAAAATTCACTAAAAAGAAATACCAGTGGCCAATGACCATGCAAAAGATGTGTAACGTCACGGAAAATCTGGTAAATACACTTTAAAATGAGAAGTTAGCACATAAGATACAGGGTATACTCACAGACAAATTGGCAAGGAAATTGGTATATTTTTCAATTTAATTCTTTGAGTAGAAAATATATTTGTATGGGTCAAAATAAAGTACAAAATGTTATATAATAAAAACCCTTCCTACCCTGTCCCTTGTCACCAGTTCATCTCTTATAGGTAATATGATTGATCTTTCATGTTTTCTTACAAACATTTTATGCATTTACAAGCCATTATAGAGTGGATCATGTCTGCCACAAAGACAAATTTGAGCCCTAACCTCTGGTCCTGTGACCGTGAACTCATTTATAAAATAGGATCTGTGAGGATGTTATAAATTAAAGGTAAGGCAAACTGAATCAGGGGATGACTTCATCCATTATGACTGGAGTCCTTAAAAGTGGAGGAAATTTGGACACAGGAGGAGTCAGACAGGGAGCCAATGGCCATGTGACAGAGGCAGAAATTGATTTATGGATTGCTGACGAGCCACCACCAGAACCCCGCAAACTTCAGAGGAAGCATGGCCCTACCAACGCCTTGATTTTTAAGTTCTACCCTCCCAAACTATGAAGCGATAAATTCCTATTTTTAAGCCAACTAGTCTGCGGTACTTCATTATAGCAGTCCTGGCAACTACAACACAAGCAAATACACAAGGCTCTGCACTTTAATTTTCACACATACATGCATACAGCTTTCTCGTTCGATTTATGGCCTTATAGCATTCCATTGTATGGCACAATATATTGATGGATATATTGATTGATTACAATGCTACAAAAAAAACTATACATGTCTTGTATAAGCAGGATAAATTCCTAGGAGTATCCTTGTTGGACCAAGGGATATTTGTACATTTGTAAATGAGTATATCCTTTTATGTTTGGAGGTAGTTTTAAAATTTAAATTAGATATTCTTGATCCCAGAACCTATCCTACAGAATTACTTGTTAACATTAAATAATGATGTCTGTAAAAGGATGTATAGTGCAGCATTTTAATAGCAATAAATTGGAAATCTAAATGTCCATGTTATGTTATAGGAATGATTATATATATATTATTATTTATCTACATTAAAGAATAATATGCAGATATTAGAAAGACTGAGTTATATCTATATGAATGAGGATGGAAATATCTCCAAGATATAAAATTAAGTGAAAAAAAATCAAGTTACTGAACAATATGTACAATTACAATTTATGTTTACAAAAAAAAAACACCTCTTCTCTTTGAAAGGGTACACATCAAATTGTTAAAAGAGATTACCTCTGTAAAATAAAGAGAGATTGAGTGTAGAGGATGGGGGCAATGTGAAGGAGAATTTCACTCTCTTTTGTTCTATGTACATATTTAAATTATTTTTAAATTTTAAAAAGAAAATATTAAAAACACTACCTGAGTTGCAAGAGGCAGGGACATATATGAGCTCCTAGGAAAGGGCCAACTTCTGAAATCCATTGATGGCCACACACTGAGATCCTAAGGTAGAGATCCTGAAGACTGAAGCAGAGGTAAGAAGGTGTGTCACCAGCGATGACAGTCTGCCAAGGCCAGCACAAGCAGAATGTGGGCTTCCTTTGCTAGTGCATATGGTATTTCCATTATAAAAGTGTCTTTTCTGCCTGAAGTAATAAATCTCATTTTAAACTAAAAAACAAAGAAGAAAGCATAGCCACAGTCTGCAATTTTTAAATGATAAAATGTGATAACTTTGGCACAATATAGCAAATGCATTTTATTTAAAAAGGAAAATGTGGAACTAGTTTAAATAAATCATGTTTTATAAGTTATGTGCAATTGACTGCGTCATATGGATCTACCATATGAGCCTACACTTACACCTTATAAACATGAAAAAAATAAATCAGCAGGAGGGATTTCTTTCCCTAATAAAAGAACCATATGCAAGGTAAAAAGTAAAATAATCAGATCCATCAATATTGCTTCTGAAGCTTGGTCCCTGCTCAGTATCAGAAGTGTAACAGAACCATACCATCCATTTTACATCATGACATGGAGTACTCTTTACTTATGATGTGAGTCAATAGAACTGCTAAGTAGAGTGACTTGCAGTTGCTGATTTGATTACCTGATAATCTACAAGCAGAAATATTCCTAGTGAAACATAGGTGCAGCTCACAATACATACCTAGTGTATATGCCTTTTGTCCCTCCTCCCATTGAAGTCAGCAGAAATTAATCAGCAAATACTGACCCCCAACATGGCCTCAGAATCCCTCTTAACTCAGCAAATCAGATAGTAAGTCAAGATATTTGGTTCTGCTGTTTATTTTTGATAGCGTAGTATTGTAATATAAATTTGATTGAATTTTCTTCTGTATTTAAAGCGGTCACAAGCTACTTGTTGGTTAATTGATTATGATGCTATTTGAAATTCCTTATAATAGTTCCTATTTATGTTTTATATAAATATTCAAATTTCTAGAAAATGCAATATTTTCTTTTTGGAAATGTTTATATTTCCTTTATGAGATTAATAAGAATATCAGATTTAATAAAGATGTTTTTTATTAATATCACCTAATTTTTATTAGATTTACTATGATTTCAGTTATATGGAATGTTAAGAATTTAATGATTCACCCAGTATATTTTTAGTACTCTATATTAAAAAGAACTTTAAAAAGTGTTATTTTTTCTTAGAAAAACAGTTTTGATTTATACTTTCAAAGCCAGAAAGTTCAGTTTTTTATTCTCACAATACTAAAACTCAGTCTTTACTGAATATTTGGCATTTAAGTTCATCTGCTTCCCAAGTCTTATAACATAGATAGATCATTTACAAATACCTCAGTACAAAAACAGAACTTAACGTGAGGTGTCTGCCTCTTCTGGATTTCTGGCTTTTATCATTTTAAAGTAAGTTCTTTTTTTCTCTCTCTAATCAAGCATTTGTGCTTGGTTTTCCTTTATCTTCAATACAGATTTTAGCACATTCTATTTATTATTTATAATAAATTAATAATAGAATTTTAAGAAAAGGATTCAATCAAATAAGGAAAAACTTGCTTGGTATAAAACGAAAAATTTAGCAAATATAGGCTTAGGGCCCTGATTACATTTCCATTGTCACAACTAATTATTAAAATATTCACTTAGTTTTAAGCCTTGTGGTTAAAAGTGGGTGAAAGTGCTGTTGATTGCTTATGTGAAAAGCAATTCTAAATTATATATATATATATTTGCAAAT
This sequence comes from Cabassous unicinctus, assembly GCA_029593785.1. NCBI lineage: Eukaryota > Metazoa > Chordata > Mammalia > Cingulata > Chlamyphoridae > Cabassous > Cabassous unicinctus. The sequence goes on from JAQZBX010003325.1 coordinate 9,222, forward strand.
CATTTATCTCATAAGGATCCAGTATCCAGAGTATATAAAGAACTCACACATCTCAACAACAAAATGAAAAATAACACAAGTTTTTTTTAAAAAAGGATAAAGGATCTGAATAGACACTTGTCCAAACAAGACATTCAAGTGAGAAGACCTATAAGCACATGAAAAGCTGCATACCACCAGTAGCCAACAGGGAAATGCAAATCAAAATATTAAAACCACACTAACATAATTTTTGCATGCAAACAAATCTTACACTCTTCAATAAATGGGTTTATTTTCTGCATTTGCTAATTTCTTATCATGATCAGTACCTTACACAGTTGGAATTATGGAAGTTTGTTGACTGAGTGAGTGAAGGATTGAAATGCACAAATAAAATAAATGAGGAAGACTTTTTTTTCTTTTGATAAGTAGACACTATATGTTGAGGTAGATATTTCAGTCAGTTAATTTAAAGGATTATTAAATATAACATATTATGCACTGATTTATAAGATTTGTGTATATATTTATTGTGCATTTTTATAATGGAATCATACTTCTCATTCTGTGTTGTCAAAATTTATATTCAGCAATTCAGAGATTATTCAGTGTTTTGTAAATGAAGAAAATAGTATTAATAAAGTTAATTATAAATAAATAATAGGAAATGCTATCTTCATTTCCTTGATTTAGAGTCACATATTTGCCATGTGTAATGTGATGATGATCCTTTCAATAAATGGTGCCATGTAGTTGAGGAAAAAGAGTAGTTGTAGATCCTGTCTCTTAATTTACAGTAGTTCGAACACTCCTCATTAGCCACCTCTTTATTCTAGGAGCATGAAGATGCAGCCAGAATTATGTATAAACAACACTCACACTCAACATTGAATTATAGTGACGAATGGTCTGCATTGCTTCACCAGAGAGCTATTTTGGAAGTTAAAATATGAAGAGATTTGACAAGTGTCATATATCACTGGAAATTAGGGGCCTAAAAGTTTTCCTAAATTCTACATGCTGTGTTATTCACATATACTCAGTATAAATGTATCATGGGCTCCTAATCATTTTTCTTTCCTGGAATATTAGACATATTGACCAGAAAATGACTCAAAAGCAAAAAACGTGTGGAATAGTAAAATGAGTTTTTGTTAATTGTATCTTTTAAATTTAGAACATAAGGTCTAAATGGTATATTATGTTGGATATATTTTAATATGCGCTCGAGCTGCATTTTAAATGTTATAACTTACATTGCTAAACTGGCTTGGTAATCTTTTCTAAACTGATAGGTGCAATAGGGGTACAATTAAGTCAACGTGATGGAAATTCCCTGCTATTAATTAAAGTAAAAAAAAAAATTTTTTTTTTTTTTAGAGAAGTTGTGAGTTTAAAAAACAATCATGCATAACATAAGGGATTCCTATACATCACCCCAGCACCAATACCTTGCATTGTTGTGGTAAGTAAATATCTTTATAAAAGGTAAAGTTTAAAAAGCAACATACCAGTCTATGAAAATGTGCTTCATATATATGGCAGTCTAAAATATTTATCATATTAAAATAAACAGAAACATAGCAACTTTATTTCATAATTGAAATAAGCTTAATATTGGTGTATATATTCACCAAGGGACTCGGAAGTAAATCATTACTCTTCTTGTAAATGGCCCCATGGAAATATGATTTGATATAATTCAGTTACTAATTATTACTGAATTAATATAATCTAACAAAATGATGCAAAGATTATTTTTATTGGAATTTATTCATAACTTGGGTAATGTGCCATTGTATTTTGGCTGGAAACGGAAAAGAAAAAAAACCTTATGTTTCAAAGTTCTCAGGTTCTTAACCACAGTTGTCTTATAGAAATCAAAATAATATCAGGGTAATCCAAATGCAGAATTCATTGCTCCATGAAGGAGGAAATATATTTGATATGGTGTTTGTATTAGTTTGCCACATGCCTGCCAATGCAAAGTACTAGAAATAAGTTGGCTTTTTAAATGGGAAATTTATTAGGGTAAATGCTATGTTTCCAAGGTTGTGAAAATGTCAAATCAAGACATCATCAGAGATGCTTTCTCACCAAAGTCAGCTACTGGTGATCCTGGTGACCTGCTATGTGGCAAGGCAAGATGGCAGCCAATCTCTGCCTAGATCACTACATTCCCCTCAAGGCTTACTGTCTTCTGGAGCTCAGCTATAGGTGACCCAGCATATGGCTCATCTCTTTAGCCTTGAGCTGCTTCATGGGCCCAGCCTCTTGGGGGCTTCCTGCTTCAGCTTGGGCTGCTAGCAATCTTTGAGTCCTCTCTCACATGGCAGGGTCAAAATATTGGCTTCCTTTTCCTTTGTGTTCTCAGTTTATATAAGACCCAGAAAAAGGGCAGAGACTCAACTTGAGTCATGCCTCACTGATGTAGTCCAAACAAAATTGATCTAATCAAGTGATCTAATCTAGTTCCCTTAACAGAATCTAATGCATAAAAAAGGGTTCTTAGACCCACAGGAATGGATTAGTTCCAAAACATAATCTTTTCTGGGATTCAGAAAAGAACTTCTTATTCAATAGGTGTACAGGTATAGCACTTAATACTGATCAATGCACTAATCAATGCATAAGTTCCTCTTTGAGCTGCAATTAATAGATCTAAGCTCCAGGTTTACAATACCACACATGTTGTCTCTCCATGGGAGCAGGCCATCATGACAATTGTGTTTAAGTTCTACTCACATCACTCTGTAATTATTGCTCCATTTGGTACATCCTTCACACAGCCAGCATGCTGCAGCACTGTTGGCCCTAGAAAGAGACTAGGAAGGTAAGGCCCCAGTGTTTCACAGGCATGGTGCATAGTGCCCTTCCTTCAGCACTATGAAACAAAGCCAATCTGGAGGCAATGTCCATTGTAAATCTGGGCATATCGAGCCATTGCCAGCTGCCGCAGGAGTCTGAAACTGAAAAAAACTCTCCATCCACTTCAGGAACATAATCAGAGATGTAGTAGATACCTTTATGGTTTTAGGGGTCAGTGAACAACCTTGCCAATAACTCAAATGGAGAGGCACCATGCAGGGTACTGGGAGGAGCCTGGTTTGAATGCACAAGAGAATTTGAGAATGCTGAACTCTCTTTTAATTTTTATATACTTTCTAAATATTTCCAATTCAGTTTACAATATATTAAATTAACTTAACTATTTCAGTACTTTTTACTTTTTACACCTTTACCATGATTACATTAATTAACAAGTATTTTACTAAAACCCAAGATTGCTGTTCTAATTGGTTGCCCTGCCTGTTAGCTCTCAGGGGACCAATGGAAGGCCTTTTGTTTGAAGGTATCCAGGGCTTCCCCTTGACCCTGGAAAGAGTTCCAAATGGGATCTCATGACTTGTATGTATGTGTGTATATATATGTATTATTTATATGTATATATACAACACACACATTGTATAAAACTATCTTTTGCATACCAACTTTACACTTCTGCAAGTGTCTTTTACATATTTTCATGTTGTTCTTGTAGCCAAAACTACCAATAGTAATACATATATTGACTTTTATTACTTATGGTATAAACTCTAAGAGCAAAATTCTTACTGATAAAGCAAAGTTTATTTTAATGGTTGATCAAATTCTGTTCAGTAGTTCTGTCAGTCAAATAAGTAAATCCTCCAAAGGTAGTAAATTGATCATCACCTCCCCAAAATCAATAAATGTATATTAAATAAAGCTCAATTTTAAGGAAATTCTCTTTAGCTTTAAGAAATAATCTCATACTCTTTCTCATTTCCATGAAAAATATTATTATATATGAAGAAAAAAGTATATTCTGTATTTTAAAAAGATAAACTAATTCTCTCTCCACCTTCAAATCTTTCTTAAGAAATTATATCTTTGATTTTTTTTTTTGTCTTTGTATAACTATATGAGAATGGAAGATAATGGACAATCACTCTTTCAATAGTCCTTATACATAGAAGTTTCAAAGGATGCCATTCTTATCATCCCATATTTTTTAATTCTAGCATAGTAATCTGTATAATACACATGATCAGAAACACATCTTTCTGGTCACGAATTGGCATTTTTTCATCTCAATTTTAATTAATCTCTTCTTCCTCTATACTTTCATATATGTCCTTTACCTTAGAATTACCATTCTACCTTAGAATTACTTATGCTGTATCCCTCATTAGATTGGGTGTTTCTAGAGACATGAAAATCTCAAAGGTTGCAGCTACATTGCTAAATATATGAACCAGGATAGGAATATATGAATAATTTTTCTTTCCCAACTCCCACTGAACCCAGATGCCTGATATTTTACAGTGGAACTATTTCTTAAACACCAATGCATACTGCAAACTTTTTCAAGAAAATATTATATACATGTTAAACTATCATTTGTGATTCAATGGTTTTGATAGTCATTTCTATCCTTAATTTAGAAGTTAGAAATTTTCTTCTTCTTAAGTTAAACAGAAATATATGACAGCCTTACTATATGTAAAAAAAAAATTAGTAAACCTTTTGCAAACAAATTGAAACTATAGTCAAATCCTAGCTGCCTTTGCAGTTCTTACATTATTACCTATATACCTTTCATTTGGATTATTCTGGGATATTATGCAATATGAGTATGATTTGAGAATATCACTAGATGAATAGGATAGTTTAGGTCTAGAACTGCACTGTACAATACAGTAGCCACTAGCCACATGTGACTATTTAAATTTAAAATAATTTGGGGAAGCGGGTGTGGCTCAATGGATAGAGCTCCCGTTTACCATATGGGAGACCCCGGGTTCGCTTCCCGGGGCCTCCTTGTGAGGGCAGGCTGGCCGGCCCACGCGCCGCGGTAGGCTGATGCAGCAAGACCTCACAGCAGGAAGCGGGTGTGGCTCAATCGATAGAGCCCCCATTTACCATGCGGGAGGCCCCGGGTTCACTTCCCAGGGCCTCCTTGTGAGAGCAGGCCAGCCAGCACGGTGCGGTGGGCTGATGCAGAAGGACTCACAGCAAGGGGGAGATAAGCAGACACGGAGGAAACACGCAGCGAATGGACACAGTAAAACACAAGCAGCAAGGGGGAGATAAATAAGTAAATAAATAAATCTTTAAAAAAAAATAAAATAATTTGAACTATATAAAATTTAACAAAATTAAAAGCTCAGTTCCTCAGTCACACTGGCATATTTCAAGTGCTCAATACATGCATGTAGCTACTGTATTGGACAGCACAAGTTTATAGAATATATTCACATTCACATAAGAGTTCTATTGCTCAGCAATGGTCTAGAGAATTGACATAAAATCAACCATAAGAACTAGAAAGGTTTTTTGTCCTGCAATCAGAGTTGCATATAAATAATTCAAGGTTTTCCTTCTAATCTCCCCCAATATTTCAGTGTCAGAGGCAACCATTAGGTAATAAGTAATGTCTCCTGCGCCTTTCTGACAGATGTGACATGGATGTGATTATTTTTCTATATTTCTCTGGGGTACATCATGCTTTGAGTTCACTGTGGTACTATGCCTGCCACTAATTCCCCATATTTCATCACTCTTTTAGAGTCAAACATTTCACCGCAGCTGAAAATCTAATTTTCAATTTGCTTGATGTAAAGTAAATTATTTTTCATCATTACTTGCTGCCAAAGAACAAGGATCCTAGATTAAATAAGGCTTACTGATATTGGATGATTTTTTTCATGAGAAAAGAATAATAGAAGGTTTGGTGCTCTTTCCCTATAACTTCATATGGGGGTTTCCTGACAAAGTCTGAAAAATCCTTCTAGTTTCAGGAATTCTCTCCTTCCAGATGACCCCTTATGATAACTATTTCATAACTTCCTTCTTCTTAAAGTCCCCCTTCCTTCCCTCCATCCTCACTTAGAGCAAATGATCATGCAATATTCCTCTTTAGCAAGATCAAGATCTTCCAGCTGTGTTTTCACATATAAATCCTCTATTACCTTTTGCTTCTACACATTCTTAATTTTTTTCTATTGTATTTTTGAACATTTTTATTTTTTCCATTTTGAGGGATTGTCCACTCCAAATATACCAAATATTCAGGTGTTGATCTATCTTTATCCCTCACATCTCTTATCTTCTTCCTAATTCCATTAATCTTTCAATCTCACATTCACCCTCAAATTGCTGAGATTATATCAAGCCTTTCACCATGACAGTAAAGTGAAATTCTCTTTCTTATGGGTTTAATTTGCTTATTATTTCTGTAATAGTAGATTTCATGCACAATTTGTTTCTTTAGTTCTGGAGCTCTCTTTTTCATTTGTTTCTGTGTCTTTGAGCTCTTATTTCATTGAATTCATGAATTTATTATATTTTCTATAGCATGAAGAACCACTGGGGACTTTTCTGCTTTTCCTTGGGTTATGTTTTCTTTAAGACTAAGTTCTTCCTTGATTATAACATGCTAAACTTTTTTCTTTATTTTCTTTTTTTTGAAGTATTTTCATATTTTCCATACCATTTATTTTTGTTTTGCTCCTGCTTAAAATAGGCAGCCCTGCCAGACCTGCTTATTATTATTATCCATGAATTAGTAATATATATAAGCAAATATTAATTTGAGGTCTCCATAAAAATTTTACTGCCCATATTTTGTAAATCATTGCAGTAGAGAATGGGACTATGATTTGGAAAGAATGAAATTATAATCCTCTCTCTTTCACTTACTAACCAAATGACCTTGGGCATGTGATTTAATCTCCCTGAACTTCCATTTCTTCATTTATAAAATGGGGACAATGCTATTTATTATTGTGGTGATTAAATAAGATAATGTAAGTAAAAGGCCTACCAAAGCATCTGTCAAATAATTGATGCTCAATAAATGTTAATCTCTCTCCCACCACACCCCAGGAGTCCCCACACATCACTCCAACACTTTGATCATTTAACTAGGAATTGTTATCTCCATTAGAAGCATTGACATTCTTATGGAAGAAAGCGATTGGTGAATGTGAAACAAGACTCAAGAAGTTGTAAAATATGCTCATTTTTTATCTCAGTTCTGAGGATAACCATGCTTTCCTTCCCTTTTCCTCTCCCCTCCAAAATTAAATCTCTCTATACTAGATTCTCTGTTGCTCCTAAAGAATACACTTCAAAACCTCTTTATTTGTTGGCTGTTTTTTACCTAATTCTATCCTATTAGGACATTATAATATTTTGATAACCATTGTTCCTTGTGGCCTCATTTATCCATTCCACCAGTGAGGAAACAGCATTTATTGCATTGGGGAGAGGGCAGATAAAACTTGGAACAATGATATCAAATGGGATTTGTATCAGTCAGCCAAAGGGGTGCTGATGCAAAATACCAGAAATCTGTTGACTTTTACAAAGGGTATTTGTTTGGGGTAGAAGCTTACAGTTACCAGACCATAAAGCATAAGTTACTTCCCTCACCAAAGTCTGTTGTCACATGTTAGAGCAAGATGGCTGCTGATGTCTGCCAAGAGTTCAGGCTTTCTGGCTTCCTCCCTTCCCAGGGCTTGTTTCTCTCTGGGCTCAGCTGCCCTGCTCTCTCCACAGAGCCAGCTGTAGACTATCAGGTGAATGGCTCATCTCTCTCCCTGGGGCCTCTACCGTGTCTAATCGAATCTTTTCTCTGCTCCTCTGTGTGCTTACTTCCAGGGCTCCAGCATTAAAAACTCCAACTCTCTTCTCTGTTGTGTAGTTTTCTCTGCCCCAAGGGGGCAGGGACTCAAAGTCCTACTGATGTGGTCCAATCAAAGCCCTAATCATACTTTAATCACACCCAGGTACAGACCAGTTTACAAACATAATCAAACATCTATTTTTGGAATTCATGAACAATACCAAACTGCCACAGGATTCCAAACATGTTTTTCAAAACTATTTTTGTGGTTTTTGTCTCTTGTATAATTCTGAAAATTTAGCTCTACATATTTAGAGTGCATGTCTGGAAGACTCAGAACATAGGATAATACAATTAACCACAAAATGAGCAAAGGGCATGTGATGACATAAAAGCAGTCCTTCCAAGAAAAATAGATTAATTTTTTATCTGGGATGGACATGTGTGTTTGGAGAAGCTTTGGAGTACAGAGGAAGAGAGTTTAGATGTGAGTAGAAGTCTGTTCCCAACGTTGCCTCCCCTTGAAATCAAATTGTAGAGAGCTCATAGGACACTCTCCATAGGTTTGGCCCTTCAAAAGCAGAGGGAACTAGGAAACTTTTGCAACACTTCCCATCTGTAAATCTGAGAAGAGACAGTCATGTAGAATGTCCCATGACATCACGTAGATGTTGCAGCAGGTCAGGGCTCAGAAGACAGAAGGCTTTAGATTCCTCATCCCCCTTCTCCTTGAGTTTACTTAGCATCATTAAGTCATTGATTAGGTCTGAAAATTTCTTGCAAGCCTGAGAATTAAGAGCCTGAATGCTTAAGGAAGTGGGGCACATGGAGAACCAATAATGGCAGTGAGGGGATGGATGTTCCAAACTGCAGCCTCATAAAGGTTGTGGCTGTTTCTCATGGCATTGGTACTGCCAGTAGCACCAGATGTATGGACATACACATCAAGCAATGACCACCAAGCTTTACATTCACAGCCTATGCCAAGAGAACAGATAGGTTACACTAGTTGAATAGTGCCCAGAGGTTAGAGGCCCTTCCCACAAGGATGCCAGGGATGACATGCAAAGCCCTGCTAGGCTAAGATCACCTGCAGAATACAAGGACAGATGAAGGAGTATTTACACAAAGAAGACTGGGGTTTAAATCACAAGAAATTGTGTTATCTTATAGTTGAAAAATCAAGTTTTCCACCACCAGCAGCAATAAAGCTTTGAGAGCTAAACTTAGTTAAGTTTTAGGAAAATAAAATTACAACTTTAAAAAAATTACGATTTGCGTTATAATCTGCAATGTTAAAGTAGCTACAGTACCAGGACATTTATTCAAGAAAGAAGAGCTTCATAATTCCCAAAGATGCTCTTATTTGCAAAAATGGTAAAATAACAGTAACCCATCTCAAAGAGTTGTTATCAAGACTAAATGTATTAGTATATGCAAAAGGAATGGCTAAACAAATATTAGCTATTTTATTAGCGTTACTGATTGTTTTCAAGATTATGTCGATTTTGAAATAGCAACTTGCTGAGCAAACCCCAAACAGGATAAACTCGAAGAAATCAAATTTCTGAAAACAAAAGAAAAAGCAGCAGCAAGAGAGAAATAATATCTTACCTATAGGAGAAAAAGCATTTGAATGATAAATTTTTCATCAGAAACTCTGGAGGCCAGAAGGAAACGGCACAATGCCTTTTTTTGAAAGATTTATTTATTTATTTATCCCCCCCAACCCCACCCCACCCCAGTTGTTTTGTACTTGCTGTCTGCTCTCTGGGTGTTCTTCTGTGTTTGCCTGTCTTCTACAATCCTGGGACCTTCCATGGTGGGAGAGAGGCACTCAATCTCTTGTACCACCTCAGCTCCCTGGTTCTGTTTAGTCTCTTATTGTCTCTGTGTCTCTTTTTGTTGGGTCATCTTGCTGCACCAGCTCTCAGCGCAGGCCAGCGCTCCTGCTCGGGCCAGCACTCTGCAGGGGCCAGCACTCCACAGGGACCAGCTTGCCTTTTCACCAGGAAATTGAACCCTGGACCTCCTATATGGTAGACGGGAGCCCAGTTGCTTGAGCCACATCCATTTCCCTACAATGCTTTTTGAATGCTGGAAGAAAAGAAATGTTAACCCCAAATTCTATATCTGGCAAAATTATCCTTCAGGAATGAAGGAAAAATAAAGACATTTGCAAGAAGAAGGAAAACTAAAAGAATTTATCACCAGCCTGGCCACCCTAAAAGAAGGGCTAAAGGAATTTCTTGAATATTCATACTCTTAATTGTTTTACTGAAGGAAGATGTAGTTAATATTCTTATCTAATTGAAGCATAGACCAATGAGAATTTACCCAAGGTTGTTCAGAGATAGTGTTAGCTCATAAAAGTAATTTATAAAAGAAAGCCATTAAATTTTTTCCCTTTGTCTCTATAGCTACCCTTTAGTTTCCATACTATAAATAGTCGTTGTTTATTTGAATCTTTTTTAACCCTTAACTGAAATTATAATGACTTTAAATTGTAATATTTAGTTGTAATTGTAATATTCCATTCACAGAACTAGACTCTAAATATGGATATAATACATTTAACCACTGCAGAAACCATATTCTTCAAATATCCTGCCTTAGCTAATGTCTTTAATGACAAACAGTGAAATTATTTTGAATCAACCAGGGCCAATTTGCTGGTGCAATGCACAAGGTCCAGTGGTTTCCAGCTATAATTAGAAAACGGTGCCTGCTCTCAATTAGTTTTGGTTACTATAGTAATTCCATATGCAACCTATGTCTCCTGACTAGTGAACTATATCATGTATCTTCTGTAAATTGCTCTTGTTAGTCACATGCAATTTATTTTATGTTTCCAACAACAATTCAAACCAGCAGTGTCAGGAACACATGTTTTTGCAATTATTGGAAAAGCAGAATAAAGAATGTGTACCTCTCATCCCACCCCAACTCTTGGCTCTTAAAGTAAACCCCAGAATATTTTTAAAAATCATTTAAAAATATGAACATGATTTTATGTTTTCCATTTTTTTTTAAATTACAAGCTAAAAAACATACTCCCCTTCAGCAAGAATGTTTATTACAAAATTATGAGATCTCTTTATCCCTAGAAGAAACTATAAACAATTTACAATCTGCCTTGTTTTTCCTATTAGGTATTTTGATAGCCAATTTGATAGTTATAGATTATTTGAAATTTGATCTTAACATTCAATGTGAATTAAAATTCAATTAACAGTTTTAAGGTACCACAATTTAGCTGGAATTGGCAAAGATCTTTTACCCATTCTCTTCTTTCAGTGTCTTCATTTTCAGTGAATGCTAACAGCATCCTATTTTCTTCTTCCATCTTGGTGCATTATCAATGCTCATGAATATATGCATAGCCTCAAACAGAATATCTTACAAAAAAGTATTGATAAAATGTCAGATGCTTGGTATAATAATGAATATTTTAGCAGCCTATCCCATAGAGCTTTGAACAATTATGGAGAGTAAAATTTCTAATATTGATCTGCATATATAGCTATAATTTACATATTGCTTTCCAGACTCATTTTCTTTAAAAATTGAAAAATTTTTATAAGATAAAAAATGTATAAACTAAATAAATTGGTTGGTAATCATTTTAGCACATTAAACCACAGCCCAACATATAGTAGTTTATCAAATGTTATTGAAAAAATGAATGAGTAAAACTGCAGCACAAATATAAAACCAAAACTTTATATATAAAGTAAGGAGGCTTGGTTTGTAGTGAAAAACAAATATGTTTGCTTTAGAATAAATTTATTTATTTATTTTTTTACAAATTTATCCTAGGCTATTTTTAATCAATTTTATTGAAACATATTCATAATTTACAATCCATCTAAAGTGTACAATCAATGGCATCTGGTATAATCACAGAGTTTTGCATTCATCACTTCAATCAATATTAGAGCATTTTCATTACTCCGAAAAAGAAAAAACAGCAACCAAACCAAACCAAATCAAAACCCAAAACCCTAAACCTTAGTAGTCACCTCTCAATCTCTCTATCCTTCTCCTGCCATACATAACTGCTAATCAATTTCCATCTCTATAATTTATTTGAATCTGCATTTTGCATAGATGGAATCAAACAATATGTGTACTTTTTGTCTGGTTTCTTTCACTTAGCATACTTTATTGATTTTTTGTCCTATGCTATTTTTAAGAAATTATATTGTTTAGGGCCCATAAGTGGAAATCAATCTATTTGCAGATAAGTTCTTAATGTTTAATTTACTTGAGACAGGTCTCAAACCTTATCAGAAAATGAGCTGGATGCTGCATTTGGGAAGTAGCCTATAAATTAGTTGATATTCCAACTCTGCTGCCTTTCTCTAACACAGTAGACTTTTCTCTACTTTGACTCTACCCACCTGCACCCTAATGAATCTTTACCATATGATCTGTTTTCCTATAATTTTTGATGAGATACATTTAAAAAATAATTGTCTTCAATTTTTATTTGTTATTTACTATAATAAATTTACTTTAAATACTGACATGCAAAACCCAAATTTTAAATACTACAACATATCTCCAACATTTATAGTTTGTCATAGACTTCATTCAGAGCATGATGATCCTGTTTGCATTATATATAAACATATAAATATAAATTGATTAGTCACATTTTATATCCCTATGCTTATACTTCTGCATCACTGCTATGTAAAATATTTCTAAGTTTTAAGTCCTGATCTTCCATGAGATAAAAGGATAAAACCACAATAGGACTTTAGAATACTGTAAGCTCTTCTAAACTCAACACCTTTCCCCCAATATTAAGAGTAATGAAGCTCCAAGAGACAGTTGTATGCACATTAATTATTTTAACGATTCAAGCTACTTTTCCTTAGGGCCACCATATTTCTAAGCCAGAAGGGATTCCTTAGCTCACTATGACAATTAGCATCTGATAAATGATCCTATGTCCAGACTTCTAATATAGCGATTGATCATTTCCAATGAATTCCAGAGAGAAATCAATGTTTTTTTTCCTAAAGCATTTACATTAATTAATTTATGTTAATAATGAATTCCCTGTATCCACAATTTGCTAGGGAAGGTAGACCATTCTATAGCCAGTTTATACTTTAGAGCTTTGGTGTACAGTTTCAGAGGTCCAAAAATGTATAAAAGCGCTGTACAGATCAAGTAAAACTGAGCAATTTAACCAAGAACTAGATGTTGACATTGCTGAATGTCGAGCTGACGCAAATGTAACAAAGTGGCTTTGGAAAATGTTTCAGATTGTAGATTGTAGCTTGAATATATTACTATCTACAAACCCTTTTTGTTTGGATTTATATTCCTTGTAGTCATAGTAAATGACATTGTCCTTAGAGATATGACCCAGGGAATGATTCTCTAATAAAATACTCCATTCCTTGCCAGAGATTTTTCTTAGAATCCTTATATAATCTCCTACGTTAGATCAATGGATGACACTCATTCAATAAGAGTTACCAGGCATGGTGTGACAGGTTTGGACATGCAGCAGTAAGCAAAACAGAAACAGTCCTGCCCTCACTGACCTTATAATGTAGTAGAAAAGACCAACCGAAACAAACTACCATTTATATAGAAATGGGTGGTCTAAAGGCAAAAAGCAGGGTGAAATATATTTAAATAGATGTCTTACGGTGAGAGGATGAGAATTAAGGTGGGAAGCAAAAGACCTGGGTGAAAACATTCTTGGCTGAAAGAATAACGTAAACAAAAGCCTATGACAGGAAAGAGCTCAGCCTGTTACAGAAACTAAAAGAAGTCCTGTATTCCTGGAGTTTTGGAAATGAGACTGGCAGAAGATGAGGCTGTCAAGGTAAATGGGGATTATACTTTGATCTTCTAAGGCAATAAAGGAGAATGGATGTGGAAAGTCATCATAGAGTGTTAAGTTTGAGCATGAAATCATAAAAATTATTTCATAAAAACGATTTCACTCATTCATGTATTCATTTAACAAATATTTTTTGAGTTTTCACTTTGTACTAAGAACTACACTCTTGGGATATATTACTGATCAAAATAGACAAAAGAATCCTATCTTAGAGGAGCTTACATTCTGGAAGAAATTTTAAAAATAAACGTAATAGATAAATATTGTGATATATTAGTAAGTGATGGAAATTGCTATAGAAAAAAGAAGGAATGGAATCGCACAAGGGGAGCATGAATGCAGGTGGTGAAACTGGGGAAAGTCTGGTGGTTGGGGATGGTGTTATACTAAATAGAATCCTCAGAAGAGGCCTTGAAGAAGTGAGAGTTGAACAAAGACTCGAAGTAGGTAAGTGAGTTAATTAAGCAGATAATTTGGGGAAGAGTTTTCCAGGAAGAGGGAACAGCCATAATGTAGGAGCATGCCTAGCTTGTTCTAGGAACAGCGAGGAGGCAGCATGATCAGATCAGAGTGACTTAGGGGGAGAATAGGACAAGAGGAGATTAGAGGTAAAAGGGAGAGTGTTGATCATACAAGGCCTTGTGGACCATTGAAAAAACCCTGAGAGAAATGAGTAGCCAGTGCAGACCTCTGAGATGAATAACAAGATCTTTCTTAAATTTTAAATAACCCTTGGCTATAGTGTTGGAATGGCTAGTAGAGAGAACAAGATGAAATCAAGAAGAGATGATTAAAAGGCCTCCTAAAAAAAGATGAGCACACAACAAACAAATACAGAGAGTAGACAGTGAGAACAAACAATGGGGGCGGGGGGAGAGAAATAAATAAATAAAAGTAAATCTTTAAAAAAAAAAACAAAAACGGTTATCTGTTGCAGGGGGGAACAGGTGTAGATCAGCAGTTGAGTGCTTGCTTCACATACCTGAGGACCTGCCTTCAATCCCCGGTATCTCCTAAAAAATAAAAAAACATTTATTGCCGGAATTCAGGTAAAATATGATGGTGGCTTAGACTAGGGGATTAGCAGTAGAGATGGTAAGAAGTGGTCAAATTCTGGGTATATTTGGAACATTGAACCAATAGTCTTGTCAGATTATATGTATGAGGAAAGATAAAGAATCAAGTGTGACTCCAAGATTTTTGGCCTGAGCAACTGGAAGGATAGCCAATAACAGGGATGAGGAAGGGTGTAGATCAAGCAGGTTTTGGACATGTTGAGTTTGAATTATCCAAGAAGTGGTATTCAATATGCTGTTGACATACATATCTAGAGTTTGAGAAAGATGTCCAGGCTACAGAATATATAATCATCAACATACTAATGATTTTAAAGGCATGGACTGAATGAGATCATCAAGAAAGTAGGTGTAGATAGAGAAGAGAATCAAGGACTGAGCCTGGAAGGACTCCAATATGAACAGTTTATTGCAATGACACATACAGGCCATTATGCATTTTGTCAAAATCTAAAAATTGTGTGGGGCAAAGTGTAAATAATAATGTAAACTATAGTCCATGGTTAGTAGCAATGCTTCAATATGTGTTCATCAATTGTAAAAAATGTACCACATTAATGAAAGATGTTGTTAATGTGGGAAAGTGTGGGAGGGGGAAGACGTGGGTTATAGGGGTATCCCTATATTTTTTACATAACATTTTTGTAATCTAAAGCTTCTTTAAAAATAAAAAAGGAAAAAAAATTTTAAATAAAAAAAGAATTTACAGAAGAGAAAGAATATAATAAAAGGAATGACAATGGAGGTAGGAGGAAAACCAGGAGACTATAGTATCCTGGAAGCCTAAGTATAAGCAGGTGAAGGGAATCATCAACTGTATCAAAATTTACTAATGGATTTAACAAGATGGGACTGAGAACTGGCCATTGGCTTTAACAATGTGGAGTACTCTGTCTGTAAAACGGCTATTCTGATGTAATTGGAGGGTCGGTGGGAAAAGCATAACTAGAACGGCCTTAGGAGAAAATAGGAGGAGAGTAATTGGAGACAGTAAATGTAAACAATTATTTCAAGGAGTTGAACAGTAGAAATAGTATCAAATAAATGAAGCAGTAGCTGGTAAGTGAAATGAGGGCATAAGTTTAGTTTGTTTTGTTAAGGTGGTAGAAATAGCATCATGTTAATATGCTGGAGATGTAAAAGAAAGAGAATTGCTGGATCCATTTCCTTGTGTGGGTGAGGAATGAAATCTAAGTAAAAGAGTAGAAATTGGCTTGATATAGAATAGTTTACCACTGAAAATAAGCAGAAGGTGAAGTGTGCTGGTAAAAATGCTAGCACAGAGGGAGCAGTGAAAATCTGTACGAGTTCTCTTCCAGTTGCCTCAAATTTCTCAGTGAACATGAGTCAAAAATCCATTGCTCAGACAGTTAGGTAGAGAATGGATTGTAGAAATGCAATAGAGGAAGCAGGGAAACCAGCTAAGACAATTGCAGTGTTCTGACAGTTATAAATCATCATCCAATCCAGAGAATTTTAGAGAATAAAAGGGGCATTTTAATAATTATTCCAGGACAATAGGCATAAATTAAATCCTGAGCAAAAAAGAAGTTATGGTCCCCATAGCTTATACTAGGATGATGACAATGGTGATGGAGAAAAGGAAAAAAAAAAAAAAAAGGATTAATGAAATGAATGTGGGGATTAGGAGAGAGGAAGGAATTCGAGGATTAATTCCCAATTTTTGACTATTTACTAAGTAATACATAGGGGTAAACAAACTTCTGTGGTGATAAAAAGAATTCTGTTTGGAATATGTTTGGTTTGGGAGGCCTGAAAGACACTCAAGTGGAGATGTTGGTCCTGGGCATACCATCATGAAGTTCTAGTGAACTGTCTGGACTGGAGATATAAATTGAGCTATTGATTGCAAAGAGTTAGTGTTCAAAACTATGGGAGTGGATGAGATCATGTGGGATAAGAAAGTAATACAAAAGAAGAGACAGACTGTTATTAAACTCTGAGAAATTCCTGTGACAGTTTGAGATTATTTTTTGTGAATCCCAAAAAGAGAAAGCTTATGTTTGTAAACTAATCTATTCCTCTGGGTGTGATACCCTTTGGTTGTATCAGATTCAGCGAGGGGCCTCTGATTAAGTTTACTTGATAAAGTAAATTTAGGGCTTCTGATTGGGCTAAGTAAGTTGTAACTCAGGTTGAGTCCCCTGATATCAGCTTGGGCGCTGATATAAATAGCCACTCACTCAAGAAGACACACTGGAAGAGAAAGTTCTGTCATTTTTTATCCTGGGGCCCTTGGGGAGAGATGAACCATTCACTTGATAGTTTGCAGCTGACCTTGGGAAGAGAGCCAAGACTGACATAGAAGGCCTGGAAAGAAACGAGCCCCACACCAGGAGAGAAAGGAAGCCCTGAGAGACAAGTCCTATGCCAGCTTGCAGCTGAGAGAAAGGAAGCCCAGAGGGGAAGGCTGAATCCTCACAGAGATCAGCGACCATCTTGCTTCAACACCTGGCAACTGACTTTGGTGAGAATGCAACCTTGAGGTGGACTCTTTAGGGCCTTATAACTGTAAGCGTTTACCAAATAAATACTGTCTATAAAGGCCAACAGATTTCTGGTACTTTGCATCAGCACCCCTGTGGCAGACTAATACAATTGCCAACATTTAAAGGTTGATTATGAAAGGAGGAGCCAGATTAAGAAAAAGTAACTAAAGTGGTAAGAGGAAACCAGGATAAAATGGTGTTATGTAAGTAAAGAGAATAGAATTCCAAGCCTGGTTTTAAAAAGGAGGAAGTACAGACAGGACACCAAATATTGTGGTGATGAAAGGCAAAATGTCAAAAAAAAATTTTTTTAAATATTTTTCATTTTTTTAAATATCCCAATCTTTTAATTTAATTTTAGTTTTAGTTTTTTTTAATTTTTATGTATTTTATTTCTTATATTTAAACATATTATTGTTTCATTTTCCTATTAATTGTATTTGGCTATTATAATGGCTTCATTTTTGAAGAAGCTTTGAATCACAGAAGGGTTACAACTGGGCCGGGGGAGGATCGTTGGTGTGGGGTGTCAGTGAAGTTCATCTGAGCATACATATAAGGTATGTAAAAATGTTCAAATGTTCACAGGACATTGTCACAGTGGGTGGAGACTCACACAATGACTGAGAGAATACTGAATTCCCATCCTGGAGAGCTCTGCCACATTCTCTAAGGGAGCAGCAACAGTCCCCAAAGTGCAGGGGCAGTGACTGGCAAAGGAGGGTGATCCACTGATGGGCCCTTGATATTGAGGACTAGGCTTATGAGCCTTTGCTCTTGAAATTGAAACTTAGCCTATTGTTATGGATTGCCTAAGGGTTGCCTCCTGAGAGCCTCCTTGTTGCTCAAATGTGGCCTCTCTCTAAGCCAAACTCAGCATATGAATGCATTACCTTACCCCCCAGCATGGGACATGACTCCCAGGGATGAGCCTCCCTGGCACCGAGGGATTGCTACCAAGCACCAACTAGTAATGCAACTGGAAAAAGACCTTGAATAAACGGGAGAAAAGGTAAAAAAAAAAAAAAGACAAATGAGTTTATATGACTAAGTGACTTCAAAGTGAGTCGGAAGGTCATTCCCAGAGGCAACGCTTACACGCATCTCAGCAGGATCTCATAGACTTCCAAAGTGGCTACTACCCCAAATGGTGGGGCTCCTGAGGGCTCTGGAGACACCCAGGTCCTACAGTCAGGATGGATAGCTCCAGAGTTTGGTGCCTTGCCAGTGGGCGCTACTTTGGAGTTTGTGCTCCTGAGAGTGACAGAGTTGGACTCAATTATGTCTTCCCTGCACATGGCTCATCTGTCCCTTATTTAAACCTATATTTGGTGCTGGAGTTTGTAGGTATATGTACAGACACTCAGGTCTTTGGGCTGTCCATATGCCAGCTGAGGCCAGAACCTTGGCGGAGTTGCAACACCTACTCTACAGCTCATTGGACAGGACAACTGATGGGGAGATGATGATGGACAATGGCCATCCCAGGGAATGGAGAGAGTCTGCAGCTGCAGGCAGGATAGTCCCATCCATCTTCCCCATGGGATATAAGCCCCCTCTCAATTGGAGGTGGAGTGGATGTCACCATCCCAGAATCCTCGGGATTGGGGGAAGAGCTATGGAGTAGAGTGGACTTACTGGTATTCTACTATAGACGTATTTTGATTCTAGCACCAATGGAAGAAATTACAACACTGATGTGGAGCCAGTGGCCACTGGATACTCTGGGGGCAGGGAGAGGGAAAAACAGTTGTAATATGGGACTTGAGAATGGTCCTGAGTGACATTGCAACAACAGATATAAGCCATTTTGTATCATCACATAACATGCAGAACTGTGTGGGAGAGAGTGCAGAATACAATGTGAACTATGGTCCATGCTTAATGGCAAAGCCCCAGGATGCGTTTATCAATTGTAATGAATGTGCCATACTAATGAAGGATGTTCATGTGGGAGAGTGTGGGAGGTGTGGGGAGTAGGGCATATGGGAATCCTTATATCTTTTCTGTAACATTTATGTAATCTAAGTATCTTTTAAAAAATAAAATAAATGTTAAAAAAAAAAAAAGAGGAGGAAGTGGTTAACAGTGTGTAATGCTGCTAACTTAATATAAAAAAAGCATCTTTTCAATTTGGCACCATGGAGATAACTAGTGACTTTGCAAGACTTATTTCAGTTGAGTGTTGTGGGCAGAAGTTTGGTTAGCACAGGTTAATGGGAAAATGAGGACTTTCACTTCTGGCAAAGTGATGACTAGCTACTCTGTTGGGCCCAAATGCTATGAAACAATTAGATTATCAGTAAAACACATTTTTAGCGCCTTGGTGGGATTTTAGGAAATAAGGGACATTTCCAAGCCACCCTCCCTGTCAAATATATAAATAGAAAACCAAAAGCAAAATGAGAGCAGTGTGCAAATGGGATTTTGAAACCATGCTTTGCAAAGCAAGCCACAAGGTAGAGAAACAACACAAAACTCTTGCATTAAGCCAGAGACATTGACAAAGAGGTCCCAGGTTAGGGGTGCTCCCTATTTTAAGCTAAAACAACTGAAAATCCCCTCACAGGGAACCGATATCCTATTTAGACCCAGAGGCCTAGCAAAGAAGCAAACACAAATTCAAACAAAAAGAGCTGAGAAAGAAAGAGAAAAAGAAATTAAACATAGAAAAATGAGCACAAATAGAAAGCACAACATAGGATATTAATGACAATAATAGAAAAAGGCCTTAAAATATTCACTACAAAATAAAAGATTCAATTCATTAAGATGGTATAACAATTCTATATTCATATGCATATCATAAAATAAGTCAAAATACATAAAACAAACATTAATAAAACTTCACGGAGAAACTGATAAAATCAAGATCATAATGGGGGATTTCAACATTACTCCCTCATTTATTTGATCAGTCAATAAATAAATCTAGAATAACTGAACAAGATATTATCAAAGTTAATTAATTTTAAATACATATGTAGAATTTGCACCCAACAATTGACCCCTTATTTGGACAATAAAACAAGTCTCAAGAAAGATTTGGTATAAAACTATATTTTTCTGACCAAAATGAAATTAATTTGGAAAAGAATAAAACATATATAAATTTTTTTTTTTTAATTTAATGCCTCATCCATTGAGGCATTAAAAGATGATTCTAAATAATTCATGGATTAGAGAAGAAATCATTGCTATGTATTTAGAACTGAATAATGAAAACGTAACCTATCAAAACATGAGACTTTCAGTGAAGTCAAAATTTAGAGGACAATTTAAATGTTTATATTAGAAAAAGAGAAACGTTAAAAATTGATGAGCTAAAACATGAGGAAAACACAATTAATATAACCTATGGACTATAGTTAACAGCAATACTGTAATATTCTTGCATCAATGCCAAAGATGTACTGCATTAATAATAAAGGGGTATAGCAAAAACATGCCAAATGTACACTATGGACCATAGTTATTGGTAATAGTCTGATATTATCTTATAATCTGTAATAAATGTTCCACAACGGTGTGGTAGTGTTGGTTAAAGAGTGTTGTATAGGAATTTTACACATGTGCATGATTGTTTTGTAAGTTCAAATCTTCTGTAATAGAAATATATTTTAAAAAATAAAATAATTTTTAAAAAAAAATAATGAGCAAAAAATACCAGGTCCAGATTTTATTAGAGAAGAATTCTACAAAACTTTCAACGAATTGATCGTTCCAATCTTATAAAGCTCTTCCAGAAAATAGGAAAAAAGGAATACTCCCTAACTCATCTATTTGGCCAATATAACCTTAACACTAATTTCAAACAAAAGAAATGCAAGAATGAAAAATTATGGACCAATCTCACTTGTGAGCTCTGAGTCAAAAATCTAAACAAAATAGAAGCCAGCCAAATTCAAGAGAATATAAATTATAATGCATCATGACCTAGGTCACTATCCCAGAAATGCAAAGGGACATTAACATTAGAATAAACAAATTAAAAATAGAAAGATACCTCAACATTGTCATCTCATTAAATGTAGAGAATATATTCAACTATTATTTATTAAGGGCTTACATTGAAAGAGATTGCTTATTGTTCTTTAATTTTAAGGATTACACATTAAACATGAAAAAATTCAGTAACTAAAAATCTAGAACTGTTATGTGCACTTATTATAGCTATGGAAATAGCATACAAATAACTCAAAAAATGGAAAGGAATAAAAAAAATGAAAATAGTGCTGGGGGTAGGATAATGGATGAGGTCCATCTATTGTAATTTTTCTCTAACATTGTTATTGTATTATTTGTCCAATATAATGTATTTAAAAATTAAACTCCCAACCTTCTTTTATTTTTAAATTTTATTTTAATGGTTAAATCTTAATGTGATGAGTTCTATTCCTATTAGTTTTATGTATGGTCATTTTTCATAAATACTGATGGCTGAGGTGTGGATCATATTTTTTAACCATTTATTTACATATTTATCAATTTAAAGAAGAGAAAAATTAATGAATCTGCCTGTTTATAACTTCTGACATCATTTTTATATGCATTATCATTTTATCCTTTAATTATGGCAACTAGGCAAAAAAAGTGTAATTCTTCCATTTTACAGATGAATAAATTCTGATTCAGAAAGTGAAGTAACTTGGTAAAAGTCATACCAGTAGCTAATAATCCACATTTAAACAAAATTCAACAAATACATATGCCAGGCCCTATGCTAGTTTTGGGTATACAAGAATGATATAGACTTTCTAATTCACTATTGGTTTTCAAACCACCAATCTAGCTCCCTAAAAAAGATTTCTGGAAAGGATTTAAGTCAGGAAAAATCAGGATCCTTCTTGGCTTTACTACCAAAAAGCCATCACTGTTGGACAAAGCACTGCCAGAATTTCAATTCATTTATTAATAAAATTTGAAGCTCATAGCACATTGCCCTATTTTATAGTTATATTAAGAGACTCTCCTAAGATGATGTAATTGCAGGACTCTAAACCATATGGCACCATACAATGCAAAGCCTTGTTTATTCACTAAAAGCTAAATCCCACAAATTTTCCATTAGATCAAAACCTTGAATTGCACTTAACAAGCAGCCAGTGTACAGACAATATTCAGATTTTACATATTATAATATACTCAATTAAACAAGCAGAGGAAGGTCTAGCACAGAATAAGATATTTGTCCTTAAAATAATACTAACAGGAAACACTACAGAGAAGCAGTCATCTTATGTGCTGGCTCAAGAAAAGCTTGAAATTTATTCAATTTCCCATTCTTTCCCTTTTATACCTTCTGTCCTATACATAGATTAATTTACTATCTTAAGTGGTATGGTTTCAAGTCCTTAATTTTATTTATAAATGAAAGTATACAGACCTAGGGTTCTAACCCTTGTCTCATTTATTCACCCATTTGGAGTGAATATGCCAGGCACTGTGCACTCTGGGAAACATTTTATTTAATCTCTCTTAGCCTGTATCTTTATTTGTAAGAATACAGTTTGTGGGTGAAAATTAAATAAGATAATGTGTAATGAACATAGCATGGAGCCTAAAATTATATAGGAACTTAATAAATGTAAAGTATAAATATTGATTTTACCCTCCTACATGGGACATAACTCCATGGGATGAGAATCCCTGGTGTTGAGGGATTAATAACAAATATAGATCAACTTAAGAATGGATAAATAAAATGTGGTATA
The DNA here is from genome assembly GCA_029593785.1 of Cabassous unicinctus. Classification (NCBI taxonomy): domain Eukaryota; kingdom Metazoa; phylum Chordata; class Mammalia; order Cingulata; family Chlamyphoridae; genus Cabassous; species Cabassous unicinctus. Next base: position 32,024 of record JAQZBX010003325.1, read on the forward strand.
AACATAAAAAAAATAAATAAATAAAATAAAATATTGATTTTAGAATGTCCTTTACTTAAAAACATACCAATCTTTATCAGTTTACCTTAGTCTCAGATATAGCTGCAGAAATGGGGACAGTTCTGAAACTATCATTCTCTGAAACTAAACCTAATATTAGGATTTTGCCCAGGTAGAACTCTTCACTGGGTTACTTTTCCTGAAAAAAAAAAAAAGACTTTAATGTAACTGACAGAAGAAAGGAATTGCCTCTCTTCTTGCATTAGTGACAAATGCAATCTAAAAGATGGTATATATGGAATAGAGCTAGAAAATGGAATTGGACCACAGGAGTAAGAATGTGCTAGTGTAAATCCAAAATCATCTAGAAAAGTGTACTTGCTAGAGGAACAGTAGTTCACCCCAGGTTTTATCATAGAATGAAAAATTCTACAAGATTACATAACCCTTTTTACTCTAAATTCCATTCTCACCAATTAACTTTCTGAATACCTATTTGTCTTCTAAGAAATCTAGCTACCTGATTATGGATAAGAATACCTTAATCGCTAAAAAGTTTTATCCCCTAATAAAAATGAATAAATCGCTCTTAAGTTTGGTTACTGGGAATTTCTGGTGAGTACATGGGTAAACTGACAAAATGTTCCTACAAACATTAAAGAAAAATTCTCAACTGCTCCCATAGGCCAGACACCAAGTAATCAGGAAGTTTTACTATTTTAAACACTTCATTTAGCATATGAGGAAATTGTATCACCAAGGTTGCAACCTATTAGCCTTCTTACTAGTGGCAGAAACAGCACTAAAACCTGTGTCTTCTAAGGTGGACTTTTTTAAAAACAAATGCTAAATTAATATCCAAATGCATACATTTGCATATAGCATGCTTTAGATTTAAATAGCTATTTTTGTCTTTGAGTTAATACTTAAAATTACTATTTGGTCTTTTACTCTCAAAGAGTAGTAATTTATAGAATGAGAATCAAACTTTCTGAACAAAATTTTAATACATTTTGAGATTGGTTAACCATTTAGAACATTAGGTTAACAAGGCCAGGGCTTACAGGCCAAACAGTCCAGTTAGTTTTCAAACCAATATTTCTAACAAAACATGATGTTAAAGAGAAGTCTTCTCTACTAAAAAAACACCTATAAATGTAAACTATATTGATGATATTAAAAGGGTGTGTTTTGTCTGGGTGTTTTTTTATAGCTGCTGTTTTTTTGAAAAGTACGTTTTTTCAGCATTCTTAGAAAGTGGCCTTGTAAAAGGTCATTGCTAGTCAGGGCTAAAAGTGGGATGCTTCCAATGTCATCTCCTCTATCCAGAAAATAAATGGCCAAATTACTTATAACTGGAAAATAAACCACTGAAAATTAGCACGCATAAAAATTGTATTTTGGACACATGAAGGTACAGATTTGGTGTGACAACATAAAGGTTTTAATTATGTAAACCATATATTCAAGAGATCAACTAACACAATGTTGGCCATAAAGAACTGGGACCTGGGCTGAGACCTAGAAATTGTCTTTTCCCAAATGCAGTATTCCCAAGAGCTAACAACAGGTCTGTCCAGATGCTAACACCAGGGACTTCGAAATCTCCATCCTGAGCCTTAGAGGACTCCAGAGCAGTCAAAACTTCATCTTTCAGAGGTGGAGGGGCCTGGCAGAGGCTTTGAAACCTGTCGTACAACTCCTCCCAGGGCACATCTTGGAATTCAGATGCAATCCACGTGCCTTTCTGTAGGTCGTAGTGCAGCTGTCGACCCCAGTCGGTTAGCAGACTCAAATAGACCCGGGAGAGTGCTGGGTGGCAGCCTGCCACTGAAGCTAAAAGCCTGGCAGGGAGGTGGCGGCAAAAGACAGCCATGATGTCGGACTTCCCCAGAAGCCAATGGACTAGCTCCTGACCCCCCTCTCCGGGTGTTCTGGGACTGCCCAGTTCAAACTCCTCTTCGTGGGGCCGGAGAGATGACGACGGCAGCAACAGCGCGACCGCTATCACCTTTAGGAAGTTGTTCTGAGGCAAGCGCTCCCACAGGAGGCTGAGAAACCTGCTGGGGCCCTCCGCTTCGGCCTTCCCCACCTCCTGCAGACGCTGCAGCAGCAGCTCTGCCTGGGTCTTCATCAGCGAATCCTCCTGGAGGACCGGGTTCTCTCTGTAGCCGTTGAAGCACAGCATGTGAACGGCGGACCGGCGGCGGGTGAGGCCGGCCAGGCTGTCTTGGAGCGTCTCCTGGTTGGCGTCCGCGTAGCCGGGGCCCGGAAAAAGCTGCTGCAGGAGGTGGTGATAGGCGGCAGGCCCGAGGGCCCGGTTCTCCAGCAGGCGCAGGGACAGCAGGATGTCACAGCGCCCCAGAGACTGGAAGTTCGTCAGTCCGGAGGCTGGACCGGGCCCTGAACCGCCCTCCAGCCTCCACTGGTTGTGCAGTTGCCGCTCCAGAGCCGTACGGACGCGGCCATGGCGGCCAAAGCGCCGGTGGACGTGGCGCAGGTAGCGAGCCCACTGCAGGGCCCGGCGTACGGTCTTTGGGTCCCAGGTGCTAACGCCGGTCGTGCGGGAAACCGCCAGGACCTCTGCGAAGCGCTCCAGGTGCTGCAGGAGCGTCTCCATGGGTCGCGCAAAAGCTCCACTTCCGCTTTCACCCCGGAGACTGCCACTCTCTGCGAGCCGACTGCAACGTCTGTTAGAGGATCCGCCTCTGTACGATGCTATTGGACAGAGTTCCTATCAATCTGAGAGCGGCTTTAATCCGGGTTCCTTGACCCTGGAACCCAAACTAGTTACTGCTGTTTGACTCTCGCCGCTGCTATTTAAGGGGCTTTGGGTGGAGGAAGCATAAACGTAGAGCATCCTAGCCAGAATTCCGGGAACCGTGTGTGAGAAGCTGGTAGTTATAAACGTCTCCACGCTTCCTTTCGGTTTAAGAATGTCCCTAGTAGAAATTTTCTGAGCTTTGCCTGAAAAGAGGAAGGTTTCTCATAATTAGGTAATGCCGCTGAGTATGGGAGATCGTTATTAAATGAAACTAAGTTCAATTTGATAAAAATGTACTGTCCTGTTAATGTTAGGCACTAAGTGATGGGTCCTCACAATGCTCTTTCATTATTAGAACGGAAACCCAGATTAATGGAAACTAAATAATAAACTTTAATATCAACATTTAAAATTTTAAAGGAACTTAAAATTTTATTTTAAAATAAATAGCTTGGTTGACTTATTTCACAAAAATAAGCAACTGATTGAAAGAAATGCATTTAGCAAAAGCTTAACAGATGATTTTACTAAAGACTGCAAAAAGAGAAAGCACTGTGAAGAAAGACCCATTTCTGGGTTGTCATCTGACAGTAGTAAACAATACAAGACAAGGCCAATGAGCTCACATCCATCCTGTTAATTTTAGAGGATGCTAAGGGTAATGGTTGAAACAGTTTCAGTATAAACCCTTGCACTGTCCTAAAATCCACAATTTCTTACTTACCGAAGTTGATAACATAATAAATGTTGAGCTGAATTTCTTTCCAGTTCTCAAAACACTAGCCAAAATTAATCTAAGAAGTAAGCAGAATTGATGTTTTATTTTAACAAAAAGAGGAAGAAGAACAGAAATTTAGAAGTCATTTTTCATTTACTAAAATGTGTTTACCAACACCTTTTAAAAAATAAAGCAATGGTGCTCATGCTGTTAATTCAAATCAATTATTTGATTTTTATCCGCCCAAACTCTAACTTGGTCCTTAACTAGTTATTTTGTTTCATCCTAAGGAACCATGAATCCTAATATTTTTCGTCTTGGCTACCAGAAAACAGAGCCAAATGTGCAGCCTACCTTTAGTAAATGCACATGATTCACTCATTCATTCACTCATTTATTCTTATATCGAGAACTTATGTCGCATAGCCAGTGCAAGGTACTAGGTATTTACTGATAAATGAACTAAACCTCTTTGCCCTAGTGAAGGAGTTTGTCTTCTAACAGTTAAGGAAACATTAAACAAGTAACCTCAAATGTGATAGGACTTAATGGAGGAGGGGCACTAGTCTTAGAGGCTAAGGAAGGCCTCTTTAGAAACTGACTTGTCAATTGAAAACTGCAGGCTGTGTTTCAAGTAGAGTTTCTAAAGTCAAAGGGGCAGTTAATTTGTAGGCATCTGAGTTGAGAGAGCCCAACCCATTCATTCAAGGTAAAAGAAGTCTACTAAAGCTTCCTGCAGTCCAGGATTGGGGTGAAAGCATATAGCAAGAACTGTGCATACTAACTTCTCCAGCTTCATATTTTTCTATTTACCTTATCTATTTAAAATTTCATTTTTTTCTTAAATCTTTGCTTAAGCACTATAATATATAAATATACACATATTTCATATTAATTAAATAAATGCTTATCTATGAAGTTTTCCTCTTTAGAAGAAAGAAAACTTAGGGTTTTGAACATCTTCTCAATGCTCCACCTAATTCAACAAAGGCAATATCAGGAATTCCCACTATGAATAAAGTACTAGGGATTGAAAGGTGATTAAGAAAAGATGCCTTACCTCAAGAAACCTACAGTCTTGATACAGTGGGAGGAGGGCACAAAAACACTTAACTGTAATGCAAAACAGATTTTATGAGTTTTAAAAATTGTAATGAGAGACCAGATGTAAACTCTGACAAGAGCTTTCTGGGAAGGCTTTACAGAGAATTGATAGTTCGTTTAGGCCTTAAAGGGTTTTAACAGTCTGAGGAATAAAGGAAAACCCAAATGGGTGCAATAGCATGAGGTAAAACATAAGAAGGCATAAACATGTATTGTGTGTGTACAAATACCAGGACCAATCTCCCATCTCTTGGTTATGATCCCTAAATTCCCAGAGACAGTAAACTAGGACAGAGACTTGACAAGTCAAATTTCAGGAGATTTTATGAAAAGATGATGTCATTCAAACCATGGGAGTCAAGCAACATAAGCAATCAGAAAAAGAGGATTTCACAAAGAACCTGCTTCATAGGGTCCCGGTGAAGGTTAAATGAGATAATAAATGTAACATGCCATGGTGGATGTTTCTGTTTATCTTTTAGTAGCCATTTCACCACCATCACCTCCCTCGTTGCATAAAAACCCTGCATTTTAGAACACTGATCCCAGCTCAGCTCAGGGAGTGGGGCCTGGTAATTTGAAGCCAATAATGTTAATCTATCCCTTAATTCAGTAATTTAGGGACCCAGTCTTAACCTAGCAATGTATCAGTTTTAAACCTATCAAGTATAGTGTTTCCTGATAGCAGGTGAAATATCACCGAAATATTCAGGTGATTCAATTCCAATCAATTAGGCCTAGAGGATTCAGAGAAAATTTTTCTCATTCATCAGTGTAAAGCATAAGCATTGATCAACACGAACAGACAACCATAAAAGACTGTGTGAGTGTGTATACGTTGGATATCAGACATGCTTAAGAGACAGTTTCTCTCCTCCTCTGATTATTGTGGTAGGGGTATCAGAGACCCAAAGCCACCACAGCCATCTACTTCCCAGGGCCAAGAGAATCTCAGAATCACAAAGCAGAGCACACTGGATTAAGACAACCCTCAAACTAACCCTGTTTAGAATTTTGTGACCCTATATATTTCCCAATTGTTTTTGCCAGTTTCCTTTTTATTTTCTGCTGCTTTCAGTTAAATGCCCCCAACTGATACAAGCCCTTAGAACAGTATGTGGCACATATAAATGCCAATAAGCATTGACTGTTATTATATAAGCCTCCCGATCATAACATCTTCTCAAATCTTCTCCCGAATCCACTGCTTCTCAATATAACAGAACCATCATCAACTTTGTTATCGACAATGGTGGAGGAAATTTTATCAAAGACACAACTTGCTGCTGCAACATTTACTCCTGGTCCTGAGAAGTTTTTAATACAATTTTGTTTGATGGCATATTAAGACTTGAAAAATAAGAGTTGATTCCCTTCTCCAGGTTAGGTAAAAATTTTTGGTCATTTTAATATAAGCAATAAGTGAGAAATTAAAGGACACTATGAAATTTATAGACTAATAACAATTATTCTGATGTCTCTTTATTCTCCTCTGAATAATATTATATTTACATAATATCATACTGATTTCAAATCTATGCTTATTGAAATAAGTTTTGTGGGGGTTTTTTTTGTTTTTTTTTTTTTATAAGAATAGCAGAACTGGACTCCCCATCTTTAGGCAGAGCAGACACAGGTTTTTTCCTCATACTAGAATCTGCTTCAGTGAAGGGAAAAGTTTCAACTTTTTTACAACTCTTGGGGCAGATAGTATGGACAATGATAATACCTGATCACAACTCCATGACCTCATTCAAGACAAAGCTAAAGGTAGGTCTCTCTATATTCTTTAATAGCAATAATAAATAGCTAGCTGGCACAGTTTTTGAGCAGAGATTTTCCATAGAAACTTTGCAAATATATTTGTCATTTGTTGCAACAATCCATATTGTCTTTCTGAGAATGGGGAATATAGATCTTAATGGGATTAACGTCAGTAAAATAGCAGGAACGATTTGCCCATTTCAATGGTTTCCCTTAAAAAGTAGAAAAATAATCAAATGCATGATAATGAATAGAGGACTTTAGGTGTGTAGAGGAAATATGACAAAGGTTTACAGGGGGGAAAAATGGACTTGTCTTGCATATTACAACTAGTCCTGATCAGACTCAAAAATATTAAATTTATACCAAATAGGAGAAAATACACAATTTTTTACCTGACTGTAACTAAGCAGTCTTTCCCTTGAGTCTGAAGCTTCCCAATCAGTGTAGAGCAGAAAAGGTTACAACTATGTACCTGATTTAGGATCTACTAAGGCCTTGAGGCATCCAGGGGAGATGCCAGGAGGCTGGGGTCATCACTACCATGAAGAGATGTCTGAAATCCATCCAGTGGTCCCTCCTTGGACATGCTCTACCACCTAGACATTTATTCAGTGGCTTGAGAGAATACTACATTGCAATCCGTCAGAGACAAAAGGCCATGAAGTTAATGGAAGAGTTCCAAGTGCCCAAGGAAGACATAGTCCTTGTGAATTCAGAGTAAGGTTTAAAGGAATTTAGAGGGATTAAAGGATGGAGTTTCCTTGTGGGCACAGATATAGATGATGGCTCCAAATTGCTGTCTTCACAGATATCAGATATTCCTTTTCATTTGCAGTGTGTGTGCCTTTAAGTGACCTCAGAACTAACAGCAGAGAGACTGCTTTAACAGTGCATATGCAATCTGCAAATTAGAGCTTCATCCAAATTTTGAAATACTTGATATGAAAAAGTTCATTTGAATTCAAAATTCATGTCCATCATTATAGTGACATTCAATATTATATTGCATTTATAAGGAAAGAAAAATAAGAACTTTTCTTTAAATATAGTTTCATTTCTTCTACATTTTAATGAATATAAAAATGGTTTACCTGTCCTATCATCATTTCTGGTCAATGGTGACTCTTAAGAATATGAAGAGAACTTCATTTAAAAAGTCTTATCAAGAATTACAATGAACCATTTCAAATATAAAACCCAATATTATAAAATTACATTTGTAGAAGTAAGCTTAATTTTTCTCTTTAAACTCCTCTCTGGTTGAGCAGATTTGAAAAGGATTGGAAAGCATCACTGCTAACCTCTAATAAATGCATTCCACCACAATTACCTAAGAAAAGGGGAAAAAAGAAAGGCCACTGTAATTCAAATTAACAAATTTGAATTAAGTTTTTGAAACTAGGAGATGAAGAAATTTATTTGGCTCGTTATTCTCCATTTGTCCTTCCCCCTCCATCCCATCCATTTTTCCCCTTTCTGTGCTCTGTGTAGTGGAGTGGCCTGATCCTTATTGACTGCAATAAGTATCAACCTAGTTCCTTGCCCTCTGGCTGCTGCAGAGTTTGACCAATGAGAGGCATTAGCAGATAGTGCTTCTACTTAGTTCTCTGCTCAGGCACCAGGATTCTAGTTCCTTCCCTACAACACAGTTCTATAAGGCCTCTGTGAGGCTACCCAGTAAAACCTATTCCTCCCTGCAACAGTAGGGGCCTCCTGCTGTTGCTAGTATCTGAACACTCTAATATACTTTAATTCCCTTAACCCTGCCCAAACTTCTGTAAATATTGCTATATTAAATTATCTTCTAAATACCTGCTAAGTATGTCTGTTTCCTGCCAGGAACTTGATTGACACATTTTGTCTGAGTTCTCAACCATGCTTATAATTAATGTAGGCTCTGAGACATAATAATATCAATCAGTATGTGTTCATGGAATGATGAGTAATCTAATGCCGTGATCTTCGAATACCTCTCATTGTCATACACTGCTGACAATCTATGACAAAGTCATCATTATTGCGATGATAAATGTAAAATATATGACAAAACAATGTGAGGTGTTTTCATAGAGGTAATTCATTCAGAGAAGGGGAAAACATGCTTTTTATGAAATAATAGTGATATTAAATGGTAATTCTGTGTTTTCTTAATTTAGAAAATTAGAGTTTGGAACATTATTTTAGATACCTACTTAGATATATATATATACATATATATATCTCATACTAGTCTGTGATATCTTTATTTCTGAAAATCTCTCACTTGGTGGAGGAAATGATAGAACTGTTTGTAGATAGAACTAGAAAAATTAATTGGTCCCAGATTGTGAAGAATTCTGTGCTAAAGAATTGAATCTGTGTTCAGTTGGCACCGAGAAACTATTGACAACTTTTAAGCATGAAAATGACAATCATATCTGTGTTGTCAAGCAATTTAGAGAACTGATTGTAGCCAGCTGGAATAATCTTGTGGAGGCTCATTAGAAACATATGGTAGTAGTCCAGGTGAGCAAATTGAGGGTCTCACTAAGGAAGCAGCAGAAGATCTTTCCCCTAGTTGATGTAAAATTAAGTAGGGGTGGTGAGAGAGCAGTGATCAGGTTTGGAAATTCTTTCTGAAGAATTATCAAAGATTACTCTGCATTTTCTAATTTAAGTGATTAGGTGAAGTCTCTTTATCTTTGGATTGGAATTTGAATTCGTATTTATTTGAACTGAAAATCTCTTGAAAGAGAGAGAAAAAAAAAACCATACAATAGAATATTGGCTCAGCATAAATTCCTAAACTTGATTTTTCATGCCAGACTACTGTCACCTTCACATTGTTTAGGATCCTGTGACAGATTGAATAATATAAACCAATTTAGACGTGTTCTTAATCTTAATTGCATTCCTGGGGGTATAAGCCCATTGTGAATAGGGTCTCTTGAAGATGTTTTTTTAAAAATTAAAGTGTGGTCGAACTGAATGAGGTGGGGTCTTAATCCAGATTACTGGAGGCTTTATAATGAGATAAAACCCAAAGCCAGAGTGAAAGAAAGCCACAGGGAGGGGCCAGAAGCCAGAAGTCAGTGGGAACCTGGAAGACACAGGAGAGGACATCATCAGGTCACAGGAAAGTTAAGGAATCCAAGGATTGCCAGCCAGCCAGAATGCTGCCAACACTGGGAGGAAGCAAGCCTTCTACTCTTTGAAACAGTAAGACAATAAATTCCCATTGTTTAAGCCCACCCACTGTGTAGTATTTGTCATAACAGTTCATGAAAAACTAAGACAAATCCCCTGGTTTAGGATATTAGATAATTAATAAATACTATGTTAACTCTGGAAGACATCTAGATTGCATAAGAAGAAAGATGGTTTATTTAAAACAGATTAAATTATGCAAAAGTAAGAATTTAAACAGAATTTCTTCCTTTCCTTAAATAAATTCTCCTACTATCTGATCATTTAACTTGATATTACTTTCATTTTACCACCTTGGATTTCAATTTTCAGAATCTTGCTTAAATATTTGAATTAATACCATTGGAAGAGGCTCCTCTGATTTTATCGTTTATATGTTTTTACACTGCATGCACGTTTTGAAAAAAATCTATATCTAAAAAGGGACAACAGTGAAATTTATATTGACATATTTTATCTTGAAACTATATATCAATAAACATTATACACATATCCTCTGTGTATATGCATGTATTTTTATAGTAGTTAGTGGGAGGAAATTCCTAAGAAGATCCTTTAACTAAATAACTGAACTAAATTTATTTTTAATATTTTATTTTTCTTTTAAAATTAATGGTATTTGTTCTAATATCCAAACCAGAGAGAATAAAATATGAATCAAGTCTCTCCCTTTACCTTTGAATTGAAACTTGGATTTCATGTAGGAGAGTTCTGTAATAATGTCTGGATGTCTTTATTTTTTATCCCACAGTTATCAGTATATTACTATATGGGTACCTGCCAGGAAAGACTTTTTTCTGGTTCAATAACGTTTTAAGTGTCTGTTGTTCCCATTTTCAAGTCTTCAAAACTTTTATGTGGATTCTTTCAGCACATTTTTTTCATTATTTCCCAGCCTTCTTTTTTGCTGGATGGCTGAGGCTTCCAGACATATAACCTGAAATGTCCTAAGAGAATTTATATATAAAAGAAATAAAAGCAAGGAAATGGAAAGCAAAGAAAAATGTACATGTATAATACATGTATACAGACATCCAAACTCATTTTAAATTTTCCTTAAAAATATAATAGATGAATTTAATTTTCCTTATTAATGCTCTCTCACTGAGTAGCAAATATGGTGAAAAAGGTATCAAGAAACTTTCTTGTTAATAACTTCCAGACCTAATCTTAGTTCTTAGACTCTCTACCAGTCTGTTAATATCATTAATGTCAAGGAATGCTATCCCAAAGATTCCTAGCATTTCAAAATAAACTGGCTAAAATAAGTCAAATAAGTGTTAAAACAAAATTCACAATATCACAGAGACATTTTATGGGAATGTAAAAATTCTTTCTGGTAATGTTTTTATCAGTTAAATATAAATTTTAAATATAAAGGGATGCTTTAAAGGGAATATCCCATCATATTTGAGGGAAACACCCCATTTAAGAGGAGAAACAGGTGTCTGAAGCCAAGAGTGACCTAGCTAATAGTTTTTTTCCATTTATTCTTTTGATTACATTAATGAATGTTGCAATTTTCTGGCAGCTTACATATCTTAATTTAAACCCATTCAGTGGGTGAAAACTGCCATATCTTGTTATCTTAGAATATGGTGTGCCTTAATCTTTCCCCTAGTTGATGGAACTTTGGTGTTCATTTGTTTTATCAATGCTGTAATTTTAAACCTATAAAGAATGCTAAATTTTTAAAGTAAAAAATTTTGTTAGCCAAAATTTGTAATTTTTAAAGTCCAATGTTCTTAACTTTTGCTAGTTCTACCAGAGTTTTCTGTTCTTGGTTTTTTTAAAAACAATGTGAGTTTTATTTTATTCATTTAGTGAGTAAAAACAATTTGGTGTTCATATCTTCTGCCCAACCTTGAGAATATCAGATAATATTTGCTATCCTGTGTAATGGGAAATCATTCCATTGAACAAAATCTGTTCTCCTCTAGCAATTTGTTGTGATAATTTTATTTAATTTGTTTACAGATTTTAGCAGAAAGGGAGGAAAAGGATTGATTTCATTTTAATAAGATGACTGAATGTCTCCTCAAAGTGTTTTAGGGTCAATTTACCTTTTATTGCCTATACTACCTGCCAAATTTCCCTCATGCTTCTCTACTTAGAGCCTAGAGTACATGAAATCTAGCATTCAAGTTCTAGCAGTCCAAGTATTTTCAACTTTAAATCTCTCTATGCTTCTTGCATTTTGTAATCTCATTAATACATGGTTGAGGAACATACACTGTGAATATTAGTGTGATACATAGATGATTGGAAATTGGAAGGCCTTCTGGCATAGCATTAGAGGAAATGTACAATTGAAATTGCCAAAAGAAAATCTATTTTGAGAAAGCAGAAATATTTTGGAAACAGAGAGTCATAAGACATTTGACTATGTTTAATTGTATTTATCTGGCATATCTTTTAGAAGGTAATCCAGAAAACAAAAACCAGCTTCATATACATCCCATGGTTAACCCATGGTAGTACCCCTTCCTGCCTTCCTGCCTTCCTGCCTTCTTGTCTCCCTTTCCCTCTCTCTCTCTCTCTCTCTCTCTCTCTCTCTCCACCTATTTACTTCTATATCTGGTAAGGATAAGACTCACTAAATTTTCAGGTTGCAAATATTCTCATACATAACAACTCAAAAATGGGGAGCTAATATTTTGTTTAGTATAGGAGCCTGGAGCAGTCAAAAATATATGCATGCTTTATTTCATGATATTTTCTAAAAAATACTCACCATACCTCTAATTTGACTAAACTAGTCTCATTTCTATCTCAGAACAGTCTTGCTCTTTTTTTACTCAACCCCCTTGTGCCTAATATTTCTCATACCTGGAAGCACTGTCTTCCCTTTTGCTTCCCATGAAACACTTCCTTCTATGCTACAAAAGCCCAAATCAAATCCCACCTCTTCTATAAGTCTTCCCTGACAACTCCAGCTGGAAGTGATCTGTTTAACTTCCAGATTCCTTTAACAGTTGTGGTTGGATTATTAATTTTCTGCCACAAGGATTTAATAACCCAGGTTGACTGGGCCAGCTACTGCCTCCCCAAATAGGGCTAGAACAAGTCAATTACCTCTTCAAGTGGATGTGTGCATCTGAGCACCAACTTAAGGCTTTTGAATGTGATGACTATTCTTAATATTTTTCATCTCCATGGTACTTACTTTATTCCTTATAAAATGTAGGAATTCAAGACAATGGAGTGAAAAGAATATGAACTTCCTTAGACTGTGTGACTTTTTTCATTAAACTTGAGCTCTTAAAGGGCAAGGGTTGAGTTTTTGTACCTTTGGTTCCTGGCATATTCACTGACACATACTTGGTGTTCCATGTTTGTTGAGCTCGAGGACATCTGGAAGTCAGACAGACCTGGGTTTAATATCAGTGTTGCTTTTAGCCATACCTCAGGCAAGTTACTTAACTCTCCTGAGTCAGTACCTTCTCCTACAAAAAGGAGATAATAATTATCATTAAGCTTTTAAGAAGACTCACTGAAATCATCTTTGCAAGGCATCTAGTTTACAGTGCCTGGTATGTCATCTGTCTACATTTAATATTAGACAGTTCCCTTCCTTCTCTAATTTTATATACATGCATACATACATGTAAATGTATATATGAATTGGTAGCAAGAGAGGAATGGAGAGGATATTCTAGCTATGAAAACTAGCAAAATGAAAATAAGATGAGCAAGATGCACTTGGGAAATAGTTCATTCATTCTTTTAACTAATACTCTGTGAACCCATGCTATATACCATGCCAGGTTCTATGGATATAATGAATAAAACAGAGTCCACACCAGCCAGACTCAGTCTAAGAGAGTAGAAAATTTCAAATGGTGAATAGTTATAATTAGGATTGGGAAATTAGGTCTGGCAGTTTTAAAACACTACCCAAAATTCTTTGAGACCCCTCCCATGGAGAGAATAGGCTTGTGGCTGCTTTGCTAATAGAATGTAACAGAAGTCACAGTGTATGACTCCTGGGGCTAGATCCTAAAAGTCCACGCAGCTTCTCCCGTGTCTTCTTGGATTGCTAGTTTTCAAAAACACTCCCTCTTTTGCAACACTCCCTCTGGAATTGTGGCTTCTGTGAGGTGAGAAGGCCAAATCACTTGGAGAAGACTTCAGTCATCCCAGCCCAGGTACCAGACATGTGAGTGGCAAAGCCTCCAGATATTCCAGACCCAACTGTTTGAGTTTCTCAGCTGAGACCCCCGGCATTGTGGAGAAGAAATGAACCATCTACCCAGTGTACTGGCTAATCCCTCCCATAGAACTCATGAGCAAAATAAAATTGTTGTTTACACCTGTAAATCTGGGATGATTTTTTTTATACAACAATATTAACCAAAACATTAGGTATATCTAGGTGGAAGAGTGCTTAAGTCAAGACCAGTCTAAAAACTATGATGTCATTGTCACTTAGTGGTCTGATTATATTTTTTAAAACCTCTGTAATTTAAGTTATTTGCTTTATTATTTTCTTCCTAAGTAAGTGTAAAATGACTTGTAAGACCTTGTGGTCAAGGTGATGATAATTAGTAATATAAAATTTACCCATTTATTTTTCTGTTAAAGGTGACATTGTTTTCCAAAGCAAAATGTTTCCCTGATATTTTATTATGAAACCAAAAGGTAGGCCATAAAGAATTATGGTTCTCATAGAGCTACATACTATTCCATGTGGTTAGAAAATAGAATCTCTCATCAGAAGAAAAACATTATGTAGTGGTATAATGGTTAAATATAAAGTAATCAAAATTGTTATGAATTAATTTAGTTGAAACTTTAGTTTCACTATTAAGTGTTCAAACTCTTTAAAAAATATTATTCAAGACCATCTACAACCTTATCAGAGCCTCAACCCACACTATTACCCTCCATCAACCAAACCCCCAGATTACCCAGACTGCCTCCCATTCCATGAAGACTTTGTGCATCACACAAATGTAAGATGTTATTAATAGGGGGAAATGTGGAAGGAGGAAGGGGTGGGGTATATGAAGATTCCCTGTACTTTCTATGTAACTTTTCTATAATCTAAAACTTCTTTAAAAATGAAGTTTACTATATGAAAAAAAAAAAAAAAGACTTTGTACACTTTTACACCTCCATACCTGGGCTCAATTCCCTCACCTTAACTGGCAAGGGCCATCACACCATGCTTGTCTCCTCTAATTCCCACAGACACTCTGATCTCATTTCTCTTTGTCCCAGGGAACTTTGCTTGTATCTGTATTTAGCACTTATTCTGTGTTTGGCTAGTTGTTCATATGTCTGTTTTCTCCACAAATGGAAATTACTCAAGGGAAAGATTTTGTCTAATTCACCTTTGTATGCCCTACTGTACCCAATTTAGATACTCAATAAAGATTCCCTAAATATTAAAAACAATGGAGAAAACTCTGAGGTAAGTTTGTCATATGACAAACAAGTATTAAAAAAAAATTACAAGTCTCCTCTGCTCTTTTATTGATTCCAAAATTGGTTCTAAGTACTCAGGGAAAAAAGCAAAACCAAAAATCACTGCATTTTGTTGGAATCATAAACTCCTGATTTGGGAAATTTCCAATTTGTTTTAGTAAAAATGAGTGTCTCTGCCTATGTTTTCAGGATTGCTATAACAAAATATTACAAACTGGTTGACTTCAACAACAGGAATTTATTGTCTCCCAGCTTTGGAATCTAGAAGTTCCAAACCACAATATTGACAGACCCTGCTGTCTCTGCAGTCTATAGCGTTCTGGTGGTGGCTTGCTGGCACTCGACCTCTGCCTCGTTCACAAAGCGATCTGTCTCCTTGGTCTCCTGTGGCTTCTGTTTTGGGGTCCAAATTTCATAAAGACTCCAGTCATATTAGATTAAGGCCCACCCTTTTGAGTTTGGCCTCATCTCAAGAGGATCTTTGAAGATCCCATTTATAAAAGAGTTACACCCACAAGACCAGGGCTTAGGACTTGAACATGTCTTTATGGGGGACATTATTCAATACCACAGTCTGTATTCATGATGAAATCTGTATAATTCCTATACAAAATTTGGTTCCACTTAAAACTCTGCCTCTATGGAAAAAAAATGTATAGTTTGGCTTGGCAGGCCTTATAAATGTCTTGTCTGCTAGCTCAGCAAAGAAATTAAACCAAACCATAAGAGGTAAATCATATTCTTTCTCAGTGCCAAACCTAGCTTTATTTCCTTTTCTTCTATGTGTCTAGAATATTCTGTTGTCCTCAAAATTAGCACAATATTGAACATTGCCTCTGAGATTTTATTATTGATTATTTAAGAGTTCTGAGGAAGTGTTAAGTAAAAATTTTATCTATAGTATGTTTTGTATTTCCTCTCCCTATTGAAGCATATTTCCTGTTATTTCATAGAAATAGTCTTATTTGCTAAAAAATAAGAATATCTTTATGGTATCATATTGTCTGAATAAAACCATGCACTAAATTTATTCATGATCAAGGAATTAAAAATGTTTCAAAACAAAGTGGAAAATTTCATTTCAAGCACATGCATAATTTTTACAAACTGTACAATCATAGCTCATACTAGTTGCTGACATCTCTTCTAATTCTTGGCTTGGAGCTTTGGGTCTTAAATTTGGATATATTTCCTGAAATTTGAAACATTTCATGGTCTCCTTATGAGTTGCAGCAGCATATGTCATTAATGAAGGAGTTGGGTAACGTCCCTCACTATTGTTCTTAACTCATGCATGAAAGACACCACCACCAATCAGGGGATATGCCTAAGGCATATTATCGTTGAAAATAGAGATCTGTTGAAACAAAGAGTATTGATATAAGGAAAAGAAAAAAATAGCACAGAATTTGTGTAGTGGAGAAGTGGAATGAATGTAAAAAGAATATCCACATATTGAAGGAAAAAAAGAAGAACAATGCATAATCCAGGTAAACTATGAGGAATTATTGGAATAAAAAACAAACTTATATAAAATGTACCTCAAAGTAAATCCTATGATTTGACAAATATAAGACCAAACGGTAAGACAGTATTAACAAATGAAAATCATCCCCATACTTTATTTATAACCCATCAGATGTATGAGCTACAGAAAATTGCTGATGGTGGAAAAGGCCAAAGGCAGTTCAAATTACATTGGATATCACAAAGAAGTATTGCTTATTTTCCCACTGGTGTCATGATTGTGTGTATGTGTGTGTGTAGGGAAGGAACATTTTGAGAGAGTAGGAAAATGAAGCAGGAAGAAATGGTAATCCTATAAGAAGAGAGAAATCCTGAAAGTGTGTGTAAGGTGAAGAAAGGGAAGTAAGGGGTCAGGATAAAAACAGACCTCTCCATCCTTTCATTCCCTGGACCAAAAAAGGAAAAGAAAAGAAGGAGGAGGAAGAGGAAGAAGAGGAGGAGGAAGGGGAGAAGGGAGGAAGGAATACACAGTGGCAAAGAAGAACAGAGAAAGTAGAGAAATAAAAAACAAAGTAGATTATCTCCTGATTAGCACATGCTTTACCTGGTTATTTTCATCTTAACCTTCAGGGTCATGACCATTCTCTCTCCTCACACTCTTTCTCCCTAGGGCTTTCATTGTTTAACGGGGCAACTGAATTATGTGAGCATCAGAACTTGGCCACAATCATGCCTTACTCCTAATGCATTTTGTTATCATTTAAATTCTGTTCACCATTTAGTAATAAATGGGGTCTCACCCAGAGTTATACAACAATAGATAGCCAGACAATTAAAAATCGTATGTACTATATCTACCTTTATTCAGCATTTCCCCAATATTTAACTTGAAAGAGTTAAACAATCTGGATGTTTTTATGAGAAATGGAAAAACAAAGACCACTGAGTATTTGTATATACCAAAAAGATTTACTTTTGAAAGACACAATTATCTTTGACTCACCCTCGTACTGGGCTCCTCCAACCACAGTATCTCCCCCTGGATATCAAATGGGCATCTCAAGGTTAACTTGTCTAAACATAAACACGTGCTTTCCACTTCCCTCAAAACAAGATAAGTCAAAACAAACAGCTCCTTCCCCAAAGTCTTTGCCATTTCAGAAAATGGCAGCATAGTTTGTGAAATTGTTAGGTGAAAAACCTTGCAGTCATCCCTGATGGGCACAGCCCTTTATTTTTGTATCTTCTATCTTTCCCATTACCCACTGTCATGCCCTTTTTCCCTTTCAGATATCTAGTGGTTTTTTTTTTTTTATGACTCATTTATTCATTCATTCAGTCATTCAATTACCTTCAGTTTTTTACCATGCTAAGCACTTGATATACAAAGATGGATAACAAAGTCCCTGCTGTCTAGTGACTCACAGTTCAATAGAGGAGAGAGTTGCATAAGCAAGTAACTGTGGTACTACATTATAAATGAGTAGAAAAGAAATGACAAGTTGCTCAGAGCATAGGACAAAGAGGTTTAAGCAATAATTTGGTCGGGAAAATCATGGTACCTCAAAGAAGATGACAATTAAACTGGTCCTGGAAGAATGAATCAGATTTCTGCACAGGGAGAAAGTAAAAGGTTAAAGATCATTCTACTCAGCATAAGCAAAGGCAAGATGGTGTGAGGGTGTATGATGTTTGGGATATTGTGATGTTACCTCATGTCAAGTCTACCACCAACAATATTTATACACATCAGTTTTGTACTTTATAATAAAGCCATCTTTTCATTGATACACTATCCCAATTTTGACTGATTTTCTCTTTAGTTTAGTTTCCTGTCCTTAAGTCAGTTTTTTTTTTTCAACTGATGGTTGTGAAACAAATTAAGCAGTCCACGAAGAGCATTGCTTTTCAATTGAATGGCGTAGAGAAGACTAGAATAAAGCAGAATAGAAAAATATCAGAGTGCATTAACTTAGTAAATTAAGTACATGCTTTGGTTATGTGTGTCTGAGTGAGTTTCTATGTGTCTCTTACATAATGCATTTCTTATTGTGGGTCACAATCAAAAAACGTTGAAAGCCACTGAAGTAATGATATTTTCTATTACTTTTCATTGTACTCATATTATATTGGTTTTGATTGCACCTAGAGTCCAAATCAACCTTGGTTTTTAATGAAGTGACAAGTGACACAGACTGACCTCATTTATAAGCCTGGCACACAGGCAAGCATCTGTTTTAGTGAACTCTAGGTACATTTTACCAGATGAAATGTTTCTAGCTTGGGAAAGAAACCACCATTTATAATGCTATTTTAACATTATTTTTCTATTGAATTCCAAACCATGAACTTAAATGCAATATATGAAAATATAACCAATTAGTTGTAAGTTACCTAAGAAACTGACTTTTTCTAAAATAGCTATTTAGTTATTCAACAATTATTTATTGAGTGCCTACTATATGCCCAACAGTATTCTAGATGCTGTTGATATAGTGATCCAGAAGACAGACAAGCTTATTGAAATAAAATATTAATAAGCATTTATATTAAATTTAAGTTTCTTGCAATTAGGATAACACATAAATTTTTAAAGACTTAGAAATAATTCAGAAAAATGTTTAATGAAGGAAAAAGAAAAGAACCAATTCCAACTTAGACAAGAGAACTCCTAATAGTCTATATTGCATATGATATTTAAAACTAGATCAAATGGCATATTTCATGAAATGATTTTAATCTGTCCCCAGTGGAAAAAATAGCAGACATATGCTCATATATAACACACATTTTGCAAAAATATGAGTCTTGCACAGTAGGAAGGAATATTTATGCTACTGTTGTGTTGTATTTATAAAGTTTAAAGTTCTCCATTGAGAGTAAATCAATAGATTTTTTAAAAGTTGCATATCAAACAGAGTAAACCTTGAGCTTTCCACATGAAATTTTTCTTGTTTAATTATTTCTTTTTAGTCTTATATATGAATTGTAATCTAAAGTAATAGCATTTATTGTTTGAATTTTCAGGAACTTGTCCCTTTATATCCCTAAAAGTATTTGTAATTATCATACTAGGACTTCTAAATTCCATTTTGTTTGACTTATGACACTTTTTAAAAATTTTTATTTAATATATGTCTATTGAAAGTATACTATGGACCAAGATGCAAGGAAAGAAAAGATATTTTACATCATTGTCAAAGCTATTTCAATAAAATATAAATAAATGTTGTCACTTATTACATTGTTTCTTATCCTTTTTAATACCGCTGCATGATTTAATATTGCTATCTGTATCATTATTGCTACTTGCTTCTAAGGCTATCATTTGCCATTTTTAATTGCCCTTTAGAAGCTATTTAGAAATATGAGTTTCTTAGTCACCTTTGGAAGTTTCTTTTACTGTTTCCATGTTATTTAACTTGATTTATTTCTGAGTGCCCTCTAGCAAGCCATCATTTACTGAAGGCTTGGCTCCAGGTTTTTGGAATACGGGAGTATATATTATTTCCATCAGAAAAGATAGAGAGAGGGACAGAGACTAAGATCAGGAGAAATTAAAACAACAACAACAACAACAAAAAAATCCAGTGTTTTATTGCTCATTTAAAAGAAATTTTTCCAAAAGGAATAATTTAATCCATGTTTGAGACAATGTTGAAAGTCAAGAATGCTCAAAACATATAGTAACCCAGAAACTTTCAATATTAATGTCTTTTAACTGTGACAACATATAAAGAAAAACTAAACTGTTTTCTTGAAATGTGGCTTGACTTTTTCTTTAATGGTGCTAAATTTCAAGGATGTATTTTACATTTTTCACATTGTTAAGTGAGGCATTTGGTTCCTTTACCTGCATATCAAATAGGTTGTAATTGAGTCAGTGGACCATGGCTTCCTAAGGTGAACAGGCTTGGGTTCAGAACAAGCTAAGACAATTCTTGGACAAAAAGATTATCTTTGACAAATAGATTAGTGATTGATTGGAATACATAAGTAGAAATATTGATTTTAAAAAGCACAAAATAAAAGTCAAATGGGAATCATTACAAATGTGGGAAAAAAATCCAATAAAAATACTATTTTTGATACCTCTTTTGTATTACTGGTCTTTTGTCATTAAAAGGATATTCAGCACATGAAGGGAAGAAAAATACATATTCTTTAAGTGTCCTGCTATTTTCATTTTGGCTCTTGCTAAAAGGACAGAGGATCTTATATAATGCAGAATTTAAAACTAAAAATACCTGGAGGGAATATCTTGAATGATTTTGCTTTTCCGATGCCTCTGTATGCCTTCTTATTTTCCCAAACTGGGTTTAGCATTGTCCCTGAATCAACAAAAATAGTGCTTTACACTTCGCTTTTTATAACATCAATATTGAACATCATACTGAACAACACTGAATATTTATTATGGATAGGAATCGGATATAAATAGGATATAAGATCTTCAAAATCCAAGACGACATTTATTTTTATCTCATTATACACACCCTAATGATGCTTAAATTAACATTTATGGGCTGTGGTTGTGTGTGTATATATGTGAAAACAAATAGATTTAGAATTACCCAGCTGGACTCAGTTTAGAAGACCCCAATTTTGTTGGCAACTTCCAAAGCATCCTAGTCAGGAGCTGGTCGAACTTATGCCTTCTTCTCTCTATCAGGCCTGATCAGGGTGTTGACCTTGGCCGCATCAACGTCATAGAGCTTCTTCGCAGCCTGTTTGATCTGGTGCTTGTTGGCCTTGACATCCACAATGAACACAATGAACACAAAGAACACAAGTGTGTTCTTGCCTTTGATCTTCACAGCTGACTCAGCCGTCAGGGGAACTTGATGATGGCATAGTGGCTAAGCTTGTTTTTTCTGGGCACACTTTACATGAATTTTTGGGCTGTTCTTCAAAGGTGCAGTGTCTTGGGTCTTGGGCTGCTGGAAGGTGAGTGACTTGGAGAACTTTTTTTTTTTTTTTTTTTTGTAGTTGTGGACTTCAGTACTGCCTTCTTGGCCTTCAGACCCTTTGTTTTGGCTTTGGTTTTGGAAGGGGCAAGGGCTTCTTTCTCTGCTTTCAGCACCATCTTGGTGAAGAGCTTGGCTGACCATCTTTTGATCATGAAAAGTTGTCATAGACGTTGACTTTATACTCAAATTGTATAGGTTCAGAAAACCCAGAATGCTTTTTTGGGGGATCTTAGAAATGCTCAGATATGATTAACTTTTGAGAAATTTTGAACTATATGATTCTGATTCATTTGCTCAAATTCATTAGTAACCTGTTTTGTTGGGTTTTAAAAAAATGTATATCCAAGCAATTATATAGGCCTTTGTATAATTTGCTGTTTTTCCTTAAATGAGGAACATTGCTTTTCTTGTCTTCTGGGAACATGAGGAGGAATATGGAGCTGACAGCTGAACACCAAACTAAATTAAAATAAAAAGCTTGGAGTCCAGTGCTGCCAAACATTTCAATCTGTTTTCTCCCCTTTCTTCTTTATTATTTGTATTGCTATTACAAGCAAATAACTAATGCTATTTCTAGAGCATATATCCACTTCAAGATGAAAGCAATAACAGGTGCAACATACATTTTGTTTTTCAAATACATCTAAAAATTACCCAATTGTTCACATCCCTTTGTTATTGTGGATCTACAGATAGTTTCTCTTCTCTTTTGGTGGCAGTAGGGAGTGGTTGGTGAAGATAGATAACTCACATTTTCACGTTTTCCAAGAGAGGATCAGAATATCTGTGTCACTGCTAGCATGTATATTAGATGGAGGTATAGAAGAAACTGATGAATATGAAAACAATTTTTTAAAAAAAGTATAACAACTTTTCTTCTACACTTCATGAAACGTAGTAACCGGACACTGTAGGACACTCTACAAGAGCCGCCTGTGTGTTAGAGGTGAAGCTGACACTTGAACAACTGTCCACTTCATGGGGGAACTTATGTTGTACTAATAAGCAACAGTCTGTGAAAATTGTCTATGACATTCAACATTATGGTGATCTGAGGCGGAGAGTGGGAAGGGTAGAATTGTATTTCCTTCTGTAAAGTGAGAACAGCTGAATGTAAGCTTTTTAATTATCTGCTATTTAAAGCGAATTGTAAGAAAACAAATTGTTCAATTTAGAACCACAAAGTGGCTGAAGTTACTGGAAAGCTCATGCCTCGGAGTCTGCAAAATCACTGGCCAGGAAAGGAAAACTTTTCCAACACCCAATTTTAATATTGTGCTAAAACCACTGACTGTTTAAACTCGAGTTAAATAGGATCTCCTCCCCGCCCCCGCTCTTTCTCTCTTAGGTTAGTGTTTGGGGGACGAGAAGGGGGCTGGAGCTTGGCCCCAACCTCGGAATTGCTGCCAAGGGCTTGTAATACAATCTCTCCCGTTTGAAGGGTCAATCAGTGTGAATTGCGTTTGCTGTCTACCAGAAAAAGTAAGCATTTTACTTCCGCTCGGTCTATGTGGACTGATGAAATGTAGGAAATCTGTTTCTGGCAGGGGGAAAAATCGTTTTCCCAAACAGCACCGAGAGGAGCCATGAGAGAAGTATGAAGAGGGGCAGTGCGGGGGTAGCTGCTGCCGCTGCCGCCCGGCTGGTGGGGTGCGGAGAGCGGCTGCCGCAGGACCTTCGCCGGGAGGGGGCCGGCCCCGAGACGCTGCAGGAGCCGCGCGGGGAGCCCCGCAGCCTCTGAGAGCCGCCAGCAGCCCAGCTCCGGACGCGGGGGTGAGAAGGGCGGGCTTGCCCAGCTCGCGGCAAACGCAGCTGCAGCGTGCGTGCCTCTGCAGCGGTGTGTTACGGGAGCCGCTGCCTGTCCGCTGCACTGGTGGCGGTTGGGGAGCGGGCAGTCATTGAAAATAATCTCAGGGACTTGGCGGGGGAGGGCGAGAAGCAGCTGGACAGGCTCTGGCGCTAAGAGTGGGTGGTCACTGCAGTGGGTGATTCTGATTCTCTGGAATCAGCCAGGTATCCCTCATCCCTATTCTGGAACAGCCCAAATGACCACAGCACGAAAAGGCGGCTGGGGCGGCTCAGCCAACCAGGGACAGAGTGAGGGTTTCTAATTAGCACAGCGATTATCAATGTACACATATGTATTCATGCGCAAGGGTTTCCGTAATGCATGCTCAGCTTTGTCTGTTGTTGCGGGGAAGGGCGGGAGTGGTCTCAATGGATTTCTCTTGAATGTTTTGTTTGAGTCAAGCGGGCCAGGATGGGAGGAAAGAGCTCCACACGTGTGCTTTCAGAGTACACTGGCTATTTTCGACTGATGAGTTTGACAGAGTTGAGCTTTTTTTCAAAAACAAAAAAAACGTGAATAAATAAAGGCTAGCCTATGCAGCAATTCCCTTTGCAAAGATTTTACACAGTATCATTCCTTTCATCCAGCCTTAAGGGCCGAATTTTGGAATCTGAAATTGGTTGGAGAGTAGAGGCGCCAACTTTGTGTTGAAGATATTATTATCCTGGCAAAGTTAAATTATATCAGTCCAGTTAGGTAGATTGCCATCAACAGCCCAGTTTCTACTGTCTTGAACAGAGAGGGAGCAAAAGCAGGATTTAATAGATTCTGTTTTCTACACTCCAGGGCAAATGGAGTGGGTTATTCAGTATTTTCCCCAGTTAACCTTTTTGGAAATCCCAGCCTTTATAATCCCGGCCTTCTTCATCTTCATCCTCTCACCTCCATCTTCATCCTCTTATGGTAAATAGTTTGCAGAACTTTACTGTCCCTCTTGCAAATCCTCTCCCCCAACCCCCTCATCCCCCAGAACCTTTTCCAACAAAGCAAGATCAATTGTGTATGGGAGATTTTATGCAGAGGAAATCAGATCTGCATGCACAGGAACGCCAATTGGGCCTCCTAGTGTTAAAAATAAAGGCTCAGTCAGTTCGGATGTGCCAGTCAGGCAAAGGAAGTCCACCTTTCCTCCCCGATTATCCCCTGAGATTCCCAGAAGCAAGACTAAGAACAAGCCCTTGTGCTCACTGCTTGTCTTCCCCAGCCTCCTCACAGTTTGGACACTGATTAAGTACAGCTGGGATCTGATTTGCCCAGCCTGTCTTTGAAATTGATCAATGAGTTCCTTCTCTAGAAATGCTACCCCCTAATTGGGGAGGAGGTGTTGGCTGTGCGGTGGTGGTCCTCTCCAACATGGGCGTCCTGTTCTGACTGCCTAAGAAAAGGTAAGGGACGGATGTCTGAGGCATGGATCAGGCAGCCTTTACAGTGTATATTGCAGCCTTTGCACATGACTCCCTGAATGGCTTTGAAATGGAAAGGCAGTTTGGATCTCAACCTGTATGCTTTCGGGCTTATTTCTTCCCTTTACTGCTAAACACCCTGTTTTGGTGATAGGGGCTCTACTTACTGGGAAATCAAGTCACATGGCAAAATTTATTTCACCTGGAACAAAAGGTCATCTGATTGCCACTGAATTTTCTGGTATATTACGTAAGAAACTTTAGGTAAGCCTTAAACTTACAGGTATGTGAAATGTCAGGTCTTATTTTAGTCCTAAACATATTGTGTGTTATTTTGGAATTTTGCTTCAAGGCTTTGGAATTTTGCCTCAAGGCTTTTAGAACTTTGGGAGCCTTCGGAAGGACCATGTGACCTTGGTTGAAAACAAATAATGAGGTTCTAACAATTTGTTTGCAGTAGGGCTTTGTTAAAATGGCAGCTGATGTTGTAATGCTGTTTTGATATCTTTTTAATTTTTATATTGAAGTGACAAACAGGATTGGACTGATTCTTTCTATTTCTCCTGAGTTAAGACTTTCCATTCAGTGTTTTCTGACTATAGAAAAGAACTGGAGAGAAGGTAGAAAATATCTCTAATAAAATTGAGTAAGATGCTTGTGCAACTTTCTATCTTAAATATGTACAGGATCAATTCAACTGAGTCTTTGCTGATCTTTTTTTTCCCTCTTACATGGCACCATTAGATATATATTTTTAACTGAATGTAGAACTTTGCTGGCTCTTACCTACATTATTAAGTGAAAAAGAAATCTTATTATTACACGCAAAATAAACAAAATCTTCTCATGGCTCAAGTTTACTTTATCAACTTAGATGAAATTTTGATGTAAGCTCTTTAAATATTCTAATTGATTAATGACCTTCAGATGGTTTTCCATTCAAACCTGCATTGGTCCAAAAACCTGTGCTAATTGTTTGGGGAAATAGTTTACTAGAATTTTAAAAAAATCTCTAATGCCATGAAAATGTAAGAAATCCATTCCTACACAAAGGGTTCTTTAATGATTTGAGAAGGAATCATTCTTGTAGGTATACCATCAGTTGGTTCAAGACAAATCATCTTGTATCTGCAGGATAGGAAAGATACCAGGAAGCGAATCAGCATTACATAGGACTGGGCAGCAGGGGGGTTAAGTAGGATACTTCTAATGCCTTGGACTGGAGTAGCCGTGTTCCTTGGACAGAACATCTTTTAAAGACTCTAGTCCCTTGTTCAAAACGAGGAATTTGACTAGATAAATCATCGAAGGTCCCTCTGAGTTTAAAGATTTTATTATATAATTAAATGAACTAGTAATGAGCATCATTTTACCTGTAATTTGGTGGGTTTTTTTAATTTGTAGACAAGTTGTTCTCTTGAGCCAGAAGTGGGAGATCCAATTATAAGATTGAAAATTATCTTTTTGATTACATTGTTTTCTGATTACATTGTTTTCTGATTACAATCTTAAGAGTTTGCACTCATGGCATTGGTTTAGAAGATACAGAAAATATAGGTTAGCCAAAATGAATCACTTAGGAGGAAAGGATCCAAAATGGTGAAAGCCATCTAGAGCCATTGGTGGTGATTTATTCTTTGAGTCTAGCTTGAAATGTGGCATTTTCTCCTTCTAGATTTTGGAAGAGTGTCGGGTTTTGGGTGACTTTGTGTTTTTGGTTTTTAAGAATGGTGTTATCGATCTATGCATTAAGTGAACTTTGTTTCTTCATTGTTTCATTCCCATAACTGGAAGGTACACACAACTGACAATTGACCAGATAAGACCAGATAAGAGCAAAGGTGGCCTTCAGGGAAGGCACTGTTTACTGTGGATTCATTAGGACTTATTGTTATAAATGGCCACAATTAAGGCGGCTTTCTTCTTGAGGAGGGTGAGATCCTCTATCAATTATCTTGAGAGGTGTATCACTTCCCTATCTTAATAGTTTAAAATTCTTAGTGAATGCTAACAAATGCAGTATGTTTATTACTAAAAATCTGAAAAAAGCACATGTAAACTACTCATTTTAGAGATCAGCATTTTATTCACCATCTTGGGGCCATGATCCTTCTCAATTTGAAGAAAACTGTATTTTTCATTATTGACAGTTGTATTTCATCAATACCTTACCTGATTTCATTGCCCCCTGCCTTATTTTTGGTGTTTTCTTAATTATTTAGAATTCTAAAGTATATTTCTATATTGTTACAGAATTGCTTTTCTTTTTAATAAGTCAATGGAAGTTTTATTTGGGCACAATTCCTATGGTGATGACTTTGATTCAGCTTAATAGTTGCTGAATATAAAATATATACCAAGCACTGGCACAAATATTGAATCCTTACAATGATCTCTGAGGCAGTACCCTCCATTGTATATACTAGATGACTCAGGCACAAAAAGAAAAAGCCAGACAACCAAAATAAAACAGCTGCCACGTGGCTAGGTAGTAGAGCCAGTATTTGACCCCAGGACTTCTGATTCCAGTTCCAACATACGATCCATTAATTAAGCATCTTAGGGGAATCTTATGGCAGACATTAGTTCCAAAAATGTTTATCCTTTTATTCTTATGTTTCTTTTTTTCCATTTTATTTTCTATGTAATTTTGCAATACATTTTCTCCAACATATCAGCAAAGTCGAGAGATTGGCCAGAAACCACTGTGGTCAAAAATCAAAGCACACCTCTAGGTGGTGAGAAAGAATACTTCTTCGGAGTCAAAACTTCAGCTAGGATTCTGAAGCAACAGTAGACTAGACAGAGTCTAAAACATGTGATATTTTACTTATGGAGTCATTAATTTTTTCTTCTTCCCCTGGGCTAGTTCAAGTCTCATCTTATTGATAATTGTTATTCCAGAATCATATCCACTATGGAAAGAAAGAAAGAAAAATATACATGCACATTCTTTGACGAATTCTGTATGAAGTTTCAAGTTTCTGCATGTTTTTCCTTTTAAAATTTTTTTTTTTTTTTTTTAAGAATTCAAAGTCCTAAGGGTTGAGTTATCTGCTTTTAAATAGACCTTTAAAACTGGGAGGAACCATAGCTGGGAGGAGTCACAGAAGCATTTTAGCCCTTACTCCTCTTTTCAAAGGGATAGGCTTTGCTTAGTAAATATCAAAGTTATTTATCAAGATTTTTAATATTTAAATTATATAAATTTTATTAGTAACATCTTTCAGTGTTTAGATATAATCTCCAAAATTTTTTATTTCTCTCTAACCTAATTCTTTTTTCTTCAAGTCCAGTTGATCATTAATTATCTTTAAAATCTACCCCTGCCCTTTGGCATCTCTTCTGGTTTTATAAAACTTTTAAGTGAACTCAAAAGATGAGAAATGATATTTTGTTATAGTTTCTTTGTCTTCTAATTAAGCTCATCCACATTGATTGAATATTGGTGAACAATTATAAGTGTATATTTCTGTACTGATCTTTTTATTGGGTAATATCAATTTTTTTGAACTTTCTTTGCCACAGTTTAATAATTTGAATTAGAAACTACTTCATCATGGGGAAAATGCCTCACCACTCCAAATTTTGATCCTGCTAACTGGATCCATTTCCGTGTTTCCTGTTTGTGTCTGCCAAATCTAAATCCAAGACCTCCACAGAGTGACTTTCAGCTAAACCACCAGGTCATGCTAAGTCTAATGGTAATGTGAAATATGAAAAAAGGAACAGGAGAAATGGGATTGACAATCCTAATTCTTTGCATAAGTGGCTTAGACAGAGTAGACACAGTCTGTGACACTGACTTTAGATGTCTACATACTTGGCACAAGTTTAATTATTTAACTTCTATTGTATGTTGGTTACCCACTAAGCCTTCCTTCACCCACTTCTGACTCCTTGGAAAAATATAACTCTCTCTTGCTTTTTCTCCTGACTAAAATTTGATTATGTATAAAGTAGCATAACAAAAATTGCTTAATCACTCTTATTGTTTCTACTTAATGATCATCAGTAAACATTAGAAGATAGCTTGAGTTACATTTCTGGAAAAACACAGGCAGATTACATGAGAAATAAATGTGCCACTGTTTAGGAAAATAAAAACTTCACTGTTGTGAAGTATTAAGGGGAAGGATTGTATCCTACTGGCTCATTGAAACTGTT
Organism: Cabassous unicinctus; assembly: GCA_029593785.1. Lineage (NCBI taxonomy): Eukaryota > Metazoa > Chordata > Mammalia > Cingulata > Chlamyphoridae > Cabassous > Cabassous unicinctus. The sequence continues at coordinate 60,849 of JAQZBX010003325.1, forward strand.
ACATGCCATTAGGTTTACTGTAAACTATCCCTTGCTGAATTCTTTGCTGGACAATAAGCTTAAGAATCTGAGGTGTCTTCTTGCTTTTATAGAACAAAATAGGACTCAGATGGTTAAATGGAAGTTGCAGTGCACATAATAGGGTGTAGGTAAAGTTACTGAACTACCACTTCTCACTTTCAGGAAAGTGGTAGGAGACATTGTGTCTTGAGAAGAAAGGCATTTTAGAGGTAACAGTTTTAAAATTTCAAATAGTTATTTAAATGTATGACTCATTGCTTAAATATATTATTATTTAAACATTCGTTTCTGAGGCTAACTAGCCTATAGGAATTCTAACCAGCTGTAGAGATATGTTTTGTTTTTCTGGATCCTGAAGTTCTTTAAGAACTGGGACAAAAATTGTTTTAGGTTTGTGGTGTTTAATCACAGAGTAGGGCAAATTTTAGTGCTTTATATAAATAATGCCATTAATAAATGAAAAAATATAAACAATGGCAATGTCCAGTTTCCTATACTGACAATAATAGTAACATATGATAAGATGTATTAAAAAAAAACACTTAACCAACTGTAGGGTTGTGCAGTAAAAATACATGGAAAAAATGGAAATTTATCCTTAAGTAAAATGCAAATATCTACACTGGTTCACTTTAGACATTTAGATACATAAAGATTTATAGAAAATATTTTTCAAAGAAAATTTGTGGTTAATGTTTTTCAAAAAATTTACTCTGAAAGGTAATTGTTTTGGAAATGAAACTGTGCTTTTACATTATATGTTTATGATGCCTTTCAGATGTTTACTCAACTCTCAAGAATCCTGTTCCAATGCTACTGCAAAATGTTTAGGAGATAGTCACATTTTGCATTTTCTGAAGACTATCTTATTTTTTTTCAAAAGCAGCCTCTAAAGGACAAAAATTGCCTTTTGTTAAGTGAATTAGTGCTGTGATTAACTGGCATGAAATACTACATAAAATTTCAAAGAATAAAACCAAGAGAGTATATTGGTAATTTAAATTTAGCATATATATTGAAATATATCAGAAAACCCCGTTATACTATATAAAACCTTGCTTCTTCTGGCCATTTGGAAAACCACTTCTCAATTTCATCCATGTATAATGGTTTTGGTTATATCATATACACTATTGTATACAGAGTAGAATCCTATGCACTGTCAAAATTATTCTGGGTTTGTTACCTTAGCTGCTTCAATATAAATTCTGTGGTCTTAGGTCCTATAATGAATACATGCAAATGTGCTACATGAAAGGCCAAATATATAGTCAAACACCTTTTCCACAACCCACCTAGTTGGTTTTGGCTACTTATAAGGTTAATGGAGCCATCTCATACTTTATAGATGTAAGATGTAATATATTGAGTTACTTCTGTTTTAAAGATGATTGCAAGCAAAACCAAATATGTAAAACATAAAGCAGGAAGTTATAAAGAAAGAAAGAGGGCACAATAGTGGACAAAAGGAAAATCTGTGGCAATGTTTTGTAGAATTATTATATAATTCTTAGGTTACCTAAGATCATTGAAGCTATTTTGTAAAAATGTGTCATTCTGGAAAGAGGTCTTGAAGTATGAAGACCCACGTTCAAGCCTGGTTCTGCCATGATATAATTGTATGATTGTGACTGTCACTTATCCTTTCTGGTTCTTGTCTTCAGTGTCTGTAAAATGAGAGTACTGTAGTAGAGACTCTCTGAAAGCACCTCCTCCCCTGTCCCCCACCCAGTTCTCGAAATTGTGAGTTCCTGATTGCTTTGCCATCTGTAAAGAACTAAGCACTGCACTTAACCCTTTAGGCAATAGTCTTAAGAGTCATGAGCATATGTTTGCAATAATGCCATTGCCATTACTCAGTCTTAAAATTCTCTGGAAATCTATAGTTTCAAAAATTAACCCAAACAATGGAAGTTTATAAATTGGATGCTAAAGTTTTAATTTAACTACTTTTTGAGTTTAAGTGGAATTTCTTGCCTTGGAGGCTGACTTTTCCCCCAACATAAGGTTTTATAGAAGCTCCAAGCTTACTGTTTGATTTTCTCTTTGACCTTTGATTTGCTACTATTTCCTACCACATGGTTGGCCAGAAATGTGAGGGCCAGAACAGATAAAGCAAATACTGTTTCATTGGGGTTTAATAATTAATAACCTGACCTGTCATCAAAACATCCGTGGATCCAGTTCATTACTATGTCATTGGTAACAAGATTTGAACAAGAGAAGTCTGTGTAAAAAGCAATTGCTCTTTTGTTCCCAAAACAGGTATTACAAGTGGATACATAATGTGCTCTGCTTTGAGCCCAAAGGTACGCAGTGGACCTGGCCTCTCTGATATGCATCAATATAGCCAATGGCTGGCCAGCAGACATGAAGCTAATTTGCTACCGATGAAAGAAGATCTGGCCTTGTGGTTAACCAATCTATTAGGTAAGGTTATAAGATCTCATATTGTGAGTGAAGATAACAGGTTTTTCCTACTGTAGTGTCTTTCACCTGAACCTATGACAGCACCTTGGAAAGAAAGACTTTCATTATTTGGATATTGCATCTGGGAAACCTGAAACGTGGAAAATTTAAATGAATTTCCCAATGTCTCTTACATTACTTGTGCTTAGTAAATCCAATGTCATGCACTGGGATGTGGAACTATGTGGAGAAATTTGTTAATTCATCTATATGCTGGTCTGATTTATATTTTACTTTTCTTTCATGCAACTGGCCAATTTGACCTATTCTTTTGGCATTGTGTACAGACCACAGTTTTTGTGAAAGCTGGCCTCTGAACCTAGATTTCTTTGCCCTACTTTTATAGCTTACCTTCTAAAACTGCTGAATACCCAAATTCAGGAACAAAAATATCTATCCTTTGTCCAAATGAGCTGACTAGACTCATCCAACCTTGGACTAAAATTTTTCTTTTCAATTTGCTTTTATTTTTAGGTACCCTTCCAAGGTATTGTCATGGAGAAAAACGCTACCTTATACTAAGGCTGCCATTTTTTTGTTTGTTTCTGTTGTGCTGACATGTTCATAGAATAAAATATCAACCATGCCTTAATGGAATCATACATTTAGGGGTATAGCAACATTATTTCTACTAATAGTTTATCACAGAGTTTATAAGATATAAGGTTTGAATATTGATTAAACGTAGAAGCTTTTGGTGCTTTATCATTTGCAGAAGGGGTTTCCCCAACATTATTTTATTAAAGAATCCTTCAAGATAAGAGTTATCTTCACTTTCCAGCTGATGTAACCAAAAAAGCTAAGGAAAAAGCACCCTGCCCGTCTTAAACGTTAGTACAATTTTCCTTGCTTATCATGGTTCTGGATATTTTCATGGATTTTGCATTTTTCCCCAATTATTATTATTATTATTTTTAGAGATTTATTTATTTTATTTATTTATCCCCCCCTTGCTGCTTGTGCTGCTGTGTCCATTCGCTGCGTGTCTTCTCTGTGTCTGCTTATCTCCCCCTTGCTGTGAGGTCTTGCCGCATCAGCCCACGGCGCCGCGCGAGCCGGCCTGCCCTCACAAGGAGGCGCCGGGAAGCGAACCCGGGGCCTCTCATATGGCAAACCGGTGCTGAGGCTCAATTATTTTTTTAGTGAGTCCTGTATCCTATGGTAAGATGTTTCCCTTTTTCTCCCACTGTGTGCACACTATTTTGGCAACTTTTTGTAGTCTAACCAAAGCTATTGTGTATCGGTCTACAAATTATTCCCTTCATATGGCACTCAGCCGAGGGCAAAAATGCAGAAGGCACTCCCCAGCAAGACCCTGCACCCTGGTATGGTGCTGTATCCGTCATGAGGAAAGGATGCCACCTTTTAGAAATCCATTTGTGCAAAGTAGGAGCTTTTATCTTCTTCACCCAGAGGAAGCCTATGAGCTAGAAATAGCTTGGATTCCAGCAATTGTGGACAGCTGATTCCTATAATTCAACTTAGCCTAAATAGATGGACACTCTTTCTTTTTTCCTTCCAGGGTTCACTAATGATTGCTGCACAATATTATTAACTCTGGACTATTTTCAGATATAAGCTATTACAAATTTGGCAGTATAGAAGTTAAGAGTACAGGCCCTGGAATTAGACTGCCTGTGCTTGAACCCCAGCTCTGCCAATTACTAGCAGTATGACCTTGGGCAAGTTAGTTAACCTTGGTGCCTCAGTGTCTTCATCTGTAAAATGGTAATAATAGTAGTATCTACTCTGTAGGGTTGCTGAGGGATTAAGTGATTAAATAAGCATAATACTTAGAACACTATCTGGTACATAGTAAGCAATATATGTGTTGTTTGTTATGACTTTTAGTCTCTTTATTTAGTACAGTGAAACTGTTAACTTAATTTTGTGCATAAAAATAATTCATTTACTCAACAAATATTTGAAAGTGCAGCAACATAATGTATTGGTTAAAAGAAGTGGACCCTGATCAGAATGCTTGGATTCCAACCTCAGTTCCTTCACTTGCAAGCTATGTGATATTGGGCAAGTGTCTTAATAATCTGTGCCTCAGTTTCCTCATCTGTAAAATAAGTATAATAATAGTATCGACCTCATAGGATTGTTTGAGGTTTGAATGAGATCATCAGCTTTAAGACAAGGTCTGGTACAAAGTAATAAATCTGTAAATGCTAGGAATACTGATCATTGTGTTCTAGGCACAGTCTGCTAGGTCCTGTTGGGTAGAGTGTGATTAAGAGCAACAGACATCCCAGGGAATGGAGAGGACCTGCAGCTGAAGGCAGGATAATCCTATCCACTATATCCATGGAATATAAGCCCTCTCTCATTTGGAGGTGGAGTGGACATCACCTTCCAAGTCCCCTCATGATGGGGGGAGGAGCTGTGGACTAGAGTGGACTTGGTGGTGTTCTGTTGTAGACATATTGTGATTCAGGCAATGGAAGAAATTGTAACAGTGAGGTGGAGCCGGTGGTCACTGGACATTTTTGGGGCAGGGTGAGGAGGGGCAGTTGAAATGCTCGGGCCTTTTTCA
>JAQZBX010003326.1:0-65868 GCA_029593785.1 Cabassous unicinctus
ATTGATACTGGCCCTCTGCACAGCAGAACTGCCTATGCTGCAAACACCAGTGGGCTCTTCCTAACCAGATGGCTCTCAACAGTGCCTTCTCTTGGCCATGTCTGTGCAGTGGGGGTTTTGTACTACTTGATAAAAAGTATAAAATTCACTTGATTCCATTTCCTTATTTGGCGAGAGTTAAGAAACATCTCTTCTGCATGTAATGGCTTATTTGAGGTTCTTTTAGAAGAAAGAAAATGGGCTTACCGCCTCTCATAGCCTGGGCTGCTTCAGTTTTCATAGGTAATCTCTCAACCGGCTTTTGCTTTGGATCAGACTGCCCCCTCGACCCCCTCTTGCCCCCACCATGTCCTTTTTGGAGGAAGGCCCAGGGAAACACCTCACTAATGTCTAAAATAAGCTTGTAAAGTCAAGTTTATTGTGGGACTGGGGGTGATTTTGGACTTAGTTTGAACTTGGAAAAGTTGGAATACTTGGTTATTGAGAGAGAGAAGTCTGCTGAGGAAGTAAAGGGAAGCAATGGGAAATATTGAGTAGAGAGGGACTCTGTCAAGGCTCCTCTAGAAAGCTAGTGGACAGGCTTAGAGTTAATGCAGGAGGCAAGACCAAAAGGCTGATGGTCTTGGTAGGGAAAGTAACTTGAAGAGGTATTTTAAGAGGAGCATACTCCTCTTTTCAGAGGAGAGGGAGGGAGTGGATGGTGAGGCTTTTTGGTGTTTCCCCCTTTCCTAAGAAAGGAAGGTGCCCAAAAATATGCCATCCATTCATTTGTGCCCCTAAAATCAAACCCATGTACACATTCTTAGACTGTTTTAATCATGTCCTTTCTTATCACATATGATAATTACCCAATTAACCATGTACATACAAGTCTTCCCTTTTTGGGTGTTAGCTCTTTTCTTGGAACACAAATGTAAGAGCCATTAGTCCAATCAGAATTGGTTTCTATTTGCTGATGAAGCTTGTTTTTATTGTTTAGGTCCTAATGCTGGCCCCGATGGTCTTATTCCATGGACAAGGTTTTGTAAGGTGAGTACCAGGTGGGTTTTATGCCTATCTGAGTTGTTTTTGCTTGTTGTAGAGGTTCTTATATTTCTCGCCGTTGTCCTCACTTAACTGTTTGCTTACTTTGGCGTGGGCCCCGCTCAGCCAAGGAACCCCTAGGCCAAGTTGTTTACTTTCCTTCAGGGTAGAAGGTTGGTATCCAAGTGTGAGTCTGACAGGAAGCACCTGCCTGCCCGATAACATTCTTTCATATCCAAAATGAGTCTTGGGCTCCTTCCCCCTGGCCCGTGCCTGGCAGCATTTAAGCCACGTCTGTGTTCTCGCAGAATGGCTGGGGCCAGGCGTGTGCTGGCCAGCCTGCCCGAGCAGAGGGACCAGTGGAGGGAATGAGACCCCGCGGAATCCCCCAGCCTGTGCTGACGGCCGCTTCACGTGGAGCTGACTGGTGTGAGGGGAGCTTCGTTTCCGTGATTCCCTCGCTGGTTTGCTACTGTTTGGAGAGGGAAGCAGAGCCTGGCCAAGGGAAATGAAGCCCTGGGTGTCTGAAAGCTGATAAGAGAGGAGGGACTGTGGTTCCTGTGGCAGTGATGACATTCTTGCAGAGGAATTGCTGTCACTCTGCACAGCCTTTCTAGGTCTAGCAGCTGGGGAGTCTGTACAAATCAGCACCTTATCGTGGGGTAGGGGTGGAAGTCGCTGGGATTTCTTTGTCTCTCATGAGTGCCTTTGTATGATTTCAGGAAAATATAAATGATAAAAATTTTCCTTTCTGGCTTTGGATTGAAAGTATCCTTGAACTCATTAAAAAGCACCTGCTGTCTCTCTGGAATGATGGGTAAGGGCGATTGATAGATGTATTTTTGAAACATATTCTTAGCTCATGCTCCCTGACTGCAAGGCCCAGACAGGCCTGACCTGGACGTCACTATATGACATACAGCAGAGGCACGTGCTCATGGGGTGTCCTTTCAAGGCTTCTTGAGAATGGAACCTCATAGGATGAAACTTATCCTTTTGTGTTATACATATATGTATTTTCAAAGCTAAGTTAAAAAAACTCTGTCATCATGCATGCATTCATTCAACAAAAATTTCTTGAGCAACTACTATGTTACTTATAGGAAGGAAGAAAACAAAACTTTTCAACCCGGTAAATTGTTTCTATTTAAATAATTCCCAGGGTCAGTTGATATGTCAGTGAAAGCTTTAACTAGATCAGAAGTTCTAGAACATGAATATATATTTCCTGGGCCTTCCTTTCCAGTGCAAAAAGATGCATGAAATTCAGATATTTTCATGACCTTTAAAATTGGCATGTGAAAATAAAATTCTTATAAAGCTAGCAAGTATTTATTTATTAGGCATCTATAGCATTCTACTGGCAGCCTGTTAGTGATTTTTAAAAATTTTTATTTTTAAAGTAGCTTTAGATTATATAAATGATACACAAAAAATATAAAGGATTCCCATATACCCCATCCCCTCCCCCTCCCACACTTTCCCCCATTAACAACATCTTTCTTTAGTGTGGTAACATTTGTTAGAATTGATGAGCACATATTGAAGCATTGCTACTAACCATGGTCAATAGTTTACATTATGGTTTACACTTTGTCCTGCACATTTTTATAGGTTTTGACAAAATGTTTAATGGCCTGATCTGTCATTGCAGTGTCATGCAGAGCAATTTCAATGTCCCAGAAATGCCCCATGTTACACCTGTTCTTCCCTCTCCTTCCCCTCAGAACCTCTGGCTTACCGTATGTTCTTTTGTCAAGTTTCAGTCTTCTAGATTTATAAGTTAATGTGAAAATTAAAATCATGATTGAACCAAAGTACCTCTGTCAATGTCCAGGTGTATTGTGGGCTTCATCAGCAAGGAGCGAGAGCGTGCCTTGCTGAAGGACCAGCAGCCTGGGACGTTCCTGCTTCGGTTCAGTGAGAGTTGCCGGGAAGGCGCCATCACCTTCACCTGGGTGGAGAGGTCCCAGAACGGAGGCGGTAAGGCATGGACGGCCAAGCATGCATGCTCCTGTGTGTGCACTGGTTGCCCTGTGTTTGTGAAAATCATTCTTCTCTGCAAAGCAGCTCACACAGATAATAAGCTTTTGACATAAAATTGCAGATTCTGCACTTACCCCCAGCTGAGGCTCCCAGACAGCATTTGATAAATCACCATGAATGTTTGTGCCTCAGTGCCTAGAACGTATTGTGGAAAAGATGGTTTTTAAAAGATAAGGCCACATTTTTTCTTTTTTGACGGGTTTGTTATCTGTAGATCCAGGATTTGAGCCAGTATAACCTGTAAACAGTTTTTGGAAGGAAACATTCTCCACAGGCATAAACTTCCAGACACACGAAGGGTAATTCCACATTGAAATACACAGATGTGTTGCTTTACGGAAATGAAATGAAATAATTTTCTTTTTCTAAAGTGATTGCCTAAAAATGATGTAAGCTTAAATTTACAACTGGAGACTCTGAACCTCTTTAGGCTGCTGAGAGAACCTTCCTTTGCAAGTCAGGTGTTCAGTAGGTGGCTGGAGCAAGTGCTGAGACTACCTAAGCCTGCTTTGTGCATTAATTGGGAAAGTGGTCCTTGGGTGTCTGGGTGGACTTGAGAGGAACCTGGAAGGCATTTTCTGCCCAAATATCTCCCCCTACAGCTCTGAAATTCCACCAATAAAAGGTTAATTCTTTAGAGATTAGAACATGTTTTGGCTTTCAGAGACCCTTTAAAAGAGCAGATATCAACTTCAGCTGCACATTGAAGTCACCTGGGGAGCTTTAAAAATGCTGATGCTGGATCCCCATCCCTGGACTCTGACCTGACTGGTTCAAGGCCTGGCCTGGATCTTGGGTGTACAGGCTTTCCAGGTGATTCTAATGAGCAGCCATGGTTGAGAACTGCTTGACAGCTGTGGTTTCTCTTTGATGTAAATAAATCTGTTATCTTCAACTAAAAATAAAAGCTTAACAGTTTTTAAATTCTGATTGGAAACATATTACTCTATTTTTCTCTTAAATTTCTTAAAAATAAAACAACTTTGTCCCTCTAATCAAAATCCAGTTCTTTTCTCCCCATGAGGATGAGGTGGTCAGCTAGGGACAGGTCTGGAGAGAGGCCCCACCACTGATCACCTCTGTGCAGCTGTGAGCCAGGGGATTGGGGGCAGGGGCTGTCAGGATGAGCTGCAGCCCTCCACCTGGCCTTCAGATGGAGCAGCTGCACATTTATCTTTTGTTATATATTGCATTTCTGCTTCGCCAAACGAGCTGGATAAGACTTGGAAAGCCTTGGCATTATAAAACAGGTCTCTGGGGATGAGGCTGGACACCTGAGATGAGAAAATGGTGAAAAGAAAGTGACTACTTTTCACTCTTACTTCTAGTTTGCTATATTTGGAGGATTGGAGGAAAACTGATTTATTCCAGTGACTTCCATGCTTTCAGTGGGAAGATGCAACAGGATGGGATACTTTTCTTGTTCTTTTTATTTCTTCTTCTGATGAAAGGGCAGGAGAGCTGGGAGCAGAGTCTGGGGTAGGAGGTAGATGTTAGAGCCTGCCCTTTTACTCTTCTCTACTGGCAGTCTCCTTCCTGAATGAGCTGAGAGATGGAGAGAATGTGCTAGCAAACCAAGGATGAAGAAGAGCCTTTGATGACCAGAGAAGCTGAACCAGGGCAGCACCAGCCACCACTAGGACTTAGGACCCCAGTGTAGTCTGAGGTTCTAAAGCTGGGTCCCCACAGCACCTGAACAGCAGCCCTGGAGTGTGTACCCCTAAGAGTGACGATGCTGGACAACTTAGGAAGGAGAATTCTAATTAAGCCTGGAAATAAGAGCAGGAGTGAATTAAGCTGTGCTTTATTACATTAAGGATTAGCAGGGAAAGTAGCAAATAGGGTCTTTTTTGTTTAACAAGTTGTTTTTCATGTATAGTCATCCTTTGTTTTAATAAAAAATTTTATTTTTTCGATATGAAAAGATAAACAGAAAGTAATCTTATCTTTTAGTAACATCATCTGTACCTTAAGCCAAGGTGATCCAAGTAGTAATTATTTCTTTATCTGCCTATGGGTAGCATGTTGTCAAAGATGCAGGCTTTTAAAGCTGTTTAATCATCCTCTTTTGGCCAGATTTGCAAATCTGAGCATATAATAACAAATGCATTATTTTTGAAAGTGACTGCATTTATATTTCCTCTTTTAGCAAAAGGATTATAATTTAGTTAGAAATAAAGCTGTACACTCTTATCTGTTGGAACTTTTAAACTACTATGAGTTCTTACCAGGTTCACTCAAATCTATAAACTCTACAGTGTTTTCTTCTCTCGTCTTTTATTTTGGGCCATTCCATGGGGCTCACTCAGGTTTTCTTCTTTTTAGAACCTTACTTCCATGCGGTTGAACCCTACACGAAGAAAGAACTTTCTGCTGTTACTTTCCCTGATATCATTCGCAATTACAAAGTCATGGCTGCTGAAAATATTCCGGAGAATCCCCTGAAGTATCTGTATCCAAATATTGATAAAGACCATGCCTTTGGAAAGTATTACTCCAGGCCAAAGGAAGGTAAGTGGGGAGAGCGAGCAGTCATTGCGCTGATGAGCAATAAATAGCTCATCACAAGTCATTTCTTACAACTGAGTGTTCTTGTTTTGTTATTGTCCAAAGACTTTCAAGACCCGGGGGTTTAATAACACAAGCTTGCCTTTGCCTTATAAGTGCAGGGTACCCCACACAAGCTCCCCCATGTTATGTCATTAATCCACCCCCTTCTTTTTAGTTGGTGGTAGCCGCCCAGTTATATTTCAACAGCCCAGTTGAAACATAAGACATTATTTGGCCTGATACAGCTGATAAAAAAAATGAATAACTTTTTTGTTGTTGTTCTAATGGGGTATTGGAAAAGTCCACTTCTGGTTTTTTGTTTTGTGACATTGCTACTTTTTCCATCTGGAATGGGGTAAAGGGTAGGAAGACCATGGCTAATTGATTTATGCTAGCCTGCTCATGTTAAAATTGAGGAAACTGAGGCCCAGGAGATGGAAAGCAGTTTATCCAGGGTGACCCAATTAGTTATTAGACCACATTTTTATTGGTAATGATTATTAAGAGCAGGACTAGGCTTATAACACATATCTCCATCTTCACTGAGTTGAATATAAGAAAGTTCAAGTTAGATCTGTTTGGTTTGGAACACGCCAATAAAGTTAATTATTTTTCTGTATCAAAAACCTCAGTATTAGGGCAATTACTTGGGAATGAAGATGCTCCCAGCTTACCTTGACAGCTGGGCTAGTACCACTAAACCAGATACAACTTTGCATATTTTGGGCTCCAGCTTCTTGTAGGATTTCAAGCCTTGAAAGAATTGATTGTTCTGGTCTTTTATTATCTCTGCTAATGAAAAGTGTACCTGGTGTGTTTGCTTCTAGCACCAGAACCAATGGAACTTGATGGCCCTAAAGGAACTGGATACATCAAGACTGAATTGATTTCTGTGTCTGAAGTGTAAGTGAACACCGAAGAGTACCATGTTTAACCACCTCATGCCAGCCTTGCTCCTGGCTGGGGCCTTTTGAAGATGCTTGTAATTTGCTTTTCCACTGTAACTGCTGCTGCCATCACAGTTGAGATTTTTGGAAAGATCCTAATTAGAGATCCCAGTGTCACTGCCAATCAGCATTTTATCGCCTTAAGAAAAAAAAACAAAATTGTATTTAAGGTCTATAAGTTTTCCCAAAACTGATTAACTTTGAAAAAGTCTAAATAAAATGAACAAAAATTGATCAGAGTGGGAAATTAGTTCTTTTCAATCTAGAAAAGGCCAAAATAATGATTCAGATACATTTTTCCCTCTTGCTTTTATTTTGTTGTTTCATTTTGTAAAAGGTAGCAAAAATTTTGGAAAAGTCATTGTCAGTTATTTGGCCCGCAGCACTGTCTTGGGGTGAATGGATGTAGCCTTCATGTAAAAACACTGTGTGGAGCAGCTTTATCTGCATACAAACCTCAAGGTAGGGATGAGGGACTCCCCAGAAATTTCTCTGGTGCTTCTCTGTCCAGGGTAAGCCAAGAGGCATTGTCACCTCCGGGTGACATGGCTGCACATGCTTTCATCTAGACCTAACCAGGCAGAGGTGTCACAGCGTCCAACCTGGCTGTTGCTTACTCACATCTCTAGAGTCCAATAAGTTTCCCAAGGGATTGGGTTGGGGACAGAAACCTCCCATGATCCATATATTTTCAAATGTGTTTTACAAGTGTATAGACCTACCAGAAATAAAAATATGGTACAGTGATAATTCACTCTCAGGCAAAAGATAAAATGTTAAGTTTATCCCACTGCTTTCATAATTTGGACATTAAAGCTTCCTTTTCCTTTCTCTCCCCCTTTTAGTCACCCTTCTAGACTTCAGACTACGGACAACCTTCTCCCCATGTCTCCTGAGGAGTTTGACGAGGTGTCTCGGATAGTGGGGTCTGTAGAATTTGACAGTATGGTAAGTACCATGGCAGGGATGTTCTTAGTTCTGGTGAGCGTGTACCCTGAGGAGCAGATGTCAGAGGACTTCTCTGGCACAGCCAAGAAAAGGGCATTTTTTTGCTGAGCCATGACAAGCTGGAGCCTGCTATGCTTAATCACTAGGATTTTTATTCCTGGCATTAGGAACTTTAAAAAAAAAGTGATATTTCAGACATTGAAAAGTGCCCCCTCTGCCCTTTGATGTTGTCTATGTAGAAATTTCTTATATTAAGGCACTAAGATTTCCCTAGAAAATGTTGGCCTTTGGCTGATTCTTTAAGCTGTGTCTAGGTGAAGGAGTCTTTATTTTTAGGATGGGAGGGGAGTAATGTTTGGGAGTTAGAATAATTATAGAGACTTAGCAGCAGTGAAGCAATTTCTCCTCCTTTATATTTGAGAACTCATGTGTACTGCTAGCACCTGGAGCTTCGATGAAGGGCTTGCCAAGAGTAAAATGTTAAAGGAGTGAAATAATTAGTGTGCTGGTAGGAATTGCAAAATGATTGTCATCAAAATAGAATCTTCCTCTGGGAAATGATTTTCAGCACAACAAATAGTATAGTTTGCCTTTCAGCTTTAAATTCTTCCATTTAAAGATTTTGTTTGATTGGCTAGCTTTTTGCTGATACTGTTAATTTTAAGCTCTTTTCCACATGGAGCTATTCTAGTTTGTTTTTTATTTTGTTAATGCTTTAAAAAATCCTCTTTATTACTGATGCCTGGCAAAAAATATGTCTAACTAAGAAGGAAGGGTGAGAAAAGACAAGGGGTGCTACTCTTCAAACATTCCTGGCCTTTGTATGGCTTCAATAACATCCGCTTAGGTTCAGGTTTCTGATGTGTAACTTTCTTCTTGGTCCTTTGTTCAGAAGCACTGGCTAAAATCTTTAGAGACCATACTTTCCTACTCCTTCCTGATCGCTGAGAATGGAAAAGTCACTTAGAAAATACCTTGTTAGTGTAATAGCAAAACAGTTCATTCAGTTCCTATTGGCAGGTGTACAGTGAACCATTTATATGGGTAAGGTGGCATCATTTGTTGGGCTGTAGCTCTCAGCTCTGCTGTAAAATGCATCATATAAAAATGATACCAAAACTTGATGTAGAAATGAAACAAAGTCCTATTCAGAAAATGTAAGCTATATAGATGGACCCCCCCCAAAAAAAGAGGGCAATCTTCTTTTATGCTTCCTTTGATGTTCCTGAGCAAGTTATATCATCATCCTCACTACCACCACCACCACCACCACCACCAACACCATAATAGGTGACATTTATTAAGCATTTACTATGTACCAGGCACTTCAGGGGTATTAACTTTTTCAGTCCTCACAGCAACCTTCTGAGTAAGGTATTATTCTTATTCCCATTTTTACAGATGTGGAAACAGAAAAATTAAGGAACTTAAGATCAAGCTGTTAGTAAATGGTAGAATAAATATTTGAACACACTCAGTGTGTCTCCACAGTACATGGTCTTGTCCACTGCCTTTCACAAAAAAATTAATTATTGGTTCATTTGGAACATGATATATAAAAAGCTGTGTGCACAGGACTGACTTTATTTTATTCTGTTTTATGTAGATGAGGCCTTTGGGTAAAAGTCCTGTGTTTGGGATTTGGAAATCTTAGTTCCAACTCTGTCTTTGCCGTTATCTCCCTGTGACCCTCAGAAAGTAATATTGGTTAGTTCAATTCCCCCTATCTGCATAATCAGTATGACTTCTTTCTCTGTGCTCGCAGAATGATACTGTGATAACTTAAATACTCTAACTAAATGCCAGGAAATGGTTTTTTAGTCTCTGGCTGCCCCCTGTAGCCATTCCATTGCAGATGATTTCATTTATTTCATTTGTGAACTAAAATAAATATATTTCATACACACAGACACTAAAATCTCCAGATAAACCTGTAGAAGATGTAAAGAGCTATAAGAAGCTATAATACAGCACTGGTTAGACAAAGTAAAAGGTGGCTTAGTCTCTAAATTGGACAGACTCACTGTGGATTCCTGTCCCCAGCCTTGGCCATGACCTCTCTTGGAATTAAGGCATATGCTCTGAATAGAATGACCGCTCTTGGAGCTGGTTGGTTTCTGCCAAGTCTGGAGATTGCAGCTGTAGACTAGGGTGGCACTGGAGCTAACATGTGGTGCAGCCTCAGGAGCAAGAGGACCACAGGCTCCCAAGGAGATGGTCCAAGACAACCAGAGCCCCGCTGTTTTCTGTAACATGACTTGGGTGTTCAGTTTAGTCTTGTTTCCTGAACAATAAACTTTTCCCTCTGGGACTACATGAAAACCAGTCTACTCTCTTGGAGGCCTTAGGCTAAAGGTCATAATGATAATAATAGGAATAGGAATTGTCTACTATTATCGATCTACTCTAGTAGGCATTTTACATATGCTGTCTAATCTTTTCAAAAGTCCTATTAGCTAGGTATTATTAGCCAGCTTTCAATAGAGGAGGACCTTGACATTTAGAGAGGTTAAGTAACATGTCAAGGTCACATAGCTAGAAAGAGGCAGACAAGATTTGAATCCAGTCTTTCTCTCTCCAAGGTCCACAGTCTGAATCACACTTTTGCACTGTCAGCCACACTGAAACATACAGGCAAAACCACCTTTGTGCTTTGTAATTCCAAATAATTTTCTTAAGAGCCCACTATGCACCACACACTATTGAAAAAGGAAAATTAAAAAAAAATGACTCAGGTCTCAAGAAGCTTGTGTTCTGGTGCAGGGCTTCTCAATCTTGGCACTCTTGATATTTGGGACCAGGTAATTCTTTGTTTTGAGAGGCTGCCTTGTGCATTGTAGAATGTTTATCAGCATCCCTGGCCTTTACCCATGAGATGCCTATAGAACATGACCTACCACTCAGTCATGAAATGAGAAAAGTCTCCAGACATTGCCTAATGTCTCCTGGGACATAATCGCCCCTGGCAGAGAACCACTAGTATAGTGGGAAAGACCACTATGAAACCAGAGGGGTAATCAGTGGCAGGTTGTTCTTTGGATGAGCAGTTTGCTGATTACAGATTGTTCTAATCAAGGCTGCTGGACAGAAGGCATTGCTAGGGGAGAGTGAAGGAGTTTTCAATAATTCTACTTTTCCAGCCTATACCTGAGTCACATTCACTTATTATACCTGCTGAGTGACCATTAAGGAGAATTCATCATTTCTCCTTTCCTTCCTCTGGCATATAGTTCAGCATTACCTCACCTATGTTTTCCATGAACAGATTCGCCACATTGCTCTGTCCCCAGACTTGCATAACAGCAAAAAGATTTAGCAGTCTGGATGACTTCACAAAATTAAGCCAGCAGACTTCAGGCTAATAATCCATCAGCCTAGGTGGTATTCCTGGATTAGACCAGGAAAAAGGATAGTAGAGGCTGAAGGCTCTCTCATTCCATGGTTGTAGTTTGCTACTGGGAATGTATGCCAACTACTACATTCTAGATTGGACAAGTAATGTTAAAATATATGAATCTCCATTTTACAAGATCAGTGTAATAAACATTCACATTTTATCTTTTTACAGATGAACGCAGTATAGAGCATGAATTTTTCTCATCTTCTCTGGAGATATTTTTCCTTCCCATCTGTGATTCCCTCCTGCTATTCAGTTTCTTCACATCCTATGTTTCTAGGAAAATGAAAGTCTAACAAATTTACTGCAACCAGTTGCTAGCAAATGGAATTTTCCCAATTCAGAAACATCTGTTACTCTGAAAGGCTTCGTGAATCTTACTGAAGGTAAAATTTTAAAGGTGATTTCCCACAGAGTGGGTTTTACAAATACACAACAGCCAGACAGGCTCAAACATCAGAACCAGAATGTGAGTTCTTTGGGAAACATGAGAAGTTTAGCAACATCTAGCAAATACTGTGCATACAGTCAGTACCCAACTGGTTATAAGTTGTTAGATAGATCACACTGTTATTTAGGGAACTTCTTGATGTAGGAATGGTAAATCTCTGAAGAATTCTTATTTTATGATATCAAAATCATTCTCTCTGACTTAAATATGGCTGGAAGTTTTCCAGTGGTTTACCTCTGAAATAGTTCAAGGCCAAGTGTACATAAAATTATATAAACTGTTTATCACAGGTAGTCATTGATCATCTGGCAGGGGGGAAAGTTACATTCTTTGTTTTTATTACATCTTCCACACTGGTCATTTAAAATGAAAGACAAATTCTCTCTTGGTAAAATTAGCTTTGTTGGAAGAATTATGTTTGTTATGGTTATAAAATACTGGATAATATCAATAGAAGGAAGTACATTTTCCAAATTCATGAGTAATGTTTCTGTTAAACTTTAATATCCAAAGATGAATATATCCTGCCTTCACTGTGGTCACTAGTAAATGAAATTGTCTGCAGTTCTACCAAGGCAGCCAGGCTATTAACAGCAGTTCTCTCAAAGTAAAGCACATTATTTTTTTTAAGTTAAAATTAATAAGAGGAGGATAAACTTAGAAGTTCAAGTCATGTTTCTTAAGTGAGTTCATTCGTTTTTTTTGCTATTATTATTATTAGCTGGTATTTAGCCTATTATCTGGTATTTAGCCTATTAGCCATAAAATATAATTTTGTAATTTTCAAATTGGGAATTAAAATTAATAAATGACACCTCTAATCATTAACCAGAGATAATATGAGAATCATAAAATTTAAAAACTCATGTCCTATGTAATTACATCAAGCACTGCATATTTTTCACTGATGAATGTGTTTTTCTCACAAATATACTTGCAAATGGTTCCATTATCTCTCCTGTGCTTTTTCCAAATTCTCTTGTGAATGGGTGATCTTTTGTGAAGTGTGTTATGTTACTTCTCTTCCTCCTTCATTTATACTGATAGAAACATGTGGTTTGGGGAATGAGTTTGACAGGGTCCTCCCAGATAATTTTCAGACTGAGCCTTATGTTTCCACTGTCACCTCCACAACATGAATGCTATATTTTTCTTTGATGGGGATAAAGTTTTCTTTAAATCTATGTTTAAATTAAAGCTAATATATATTATTGCATTAACTGTAATATGCATATGGTACTTTGCTTGCTAATGCACACAAATGACGGCCTCCTCTCAAGTTACATAGATGGCATGAGAATCTGACCAGGTTTGGGTTGACTTTTTAAGTTGAAATGATGAAAGAACAAAGAAGATGGTATTTTAAAAAAATATTGTTTCTAATTGCTGGTATTTAACTATTTATTTTTTTCCCTTTGAGAATGATTAATTTGGCATGGTTTCATTTGCCAAGAGACCTAGTTTATATTTAAGAACTATTAAAATTCTGTTAGTCTCTGATTAATAGCATTTGGTGTAAAGATTTTAAAAGTTACTGGCATTATGTATAGGTTTGATGTTTTTCTCATTTATTCTGACTTATGATTAAATATAAAAATATATCAGTCCTTATTTTAAAAGATTAATAACACCATTTTCCTAAGTGTTGCCCTTTCTTACCCTGCTTGTAATCAGAATTGCTATAACAGATTAAGATAGATCAATGAAAGAAACCAGAAAAGAAACAGTATTTGAACAAGCTGTAAGGGGGTGCCATCAAAAGCAAATAAAAAAAAGTGCTTTTGATGCCACCAGATGCTCAAATAATATGACACTTGCTTTGAAATTAATTTAGGTGCTAAGATTTTTTTAAGAACATGTCTCCCTGTATTCATCTAAAATCATACCTCTGTGATTAGATGAGTTACTATTGAGGAGTCATTGTACTCACACAAAAAAGATGCCATTTTTCTCCAAAGATGTCATAAGCTAGAAAGTTATGCCCTTCTCAAAGTAAAAAGCACTGTGTGCTGGAAAATAATAATATAAGAAAAGACATAATCACCAAAAAGAGATGGGCAAGTTAGACTTACTTATTGTTTGAAGAATTACCAGAGAACAGTGGTATAGGCTTGAATCCTGGCATCATAACAAATACAGTGATTCTCATCTCCATATCTGCAGTATTTGCATCTAGGAAACATAAAATCTCTTAATTATGAACACCAAGAGCTGTATATCTGCAGAAAGTAAAGGAGTTATGTCCTGCCTAGCTAGTATAAGTGTGTGTATTAAATTCCTGTATTATCATCATAGGAAGTAACTAACTAGATCCCAGCTCAGAGATGTTTGCATGTTTTCTGGTATGGTTTGAAGGCTGTTTTATCAACCTAGAGCTTATATGTACCACTTGGGAGAGAGTTTTCTGAGATAGCATTAAGTGAGCAAAACTTACTGCCTGCAAGCTAAAGAGGGCAAGTCTTAATGAACAAATTAGTCCTCCTTTAACATTTTACTACCACAGAGAAAGGAGAGAAGAAGCTAGAAAGTGTTTTGAAAACTCTTGCATCTACCTTTTGAACTGGATGTTGCTACCAAAATGAGGAGTATTTCCTCAAGTAGCTTCATTTGGTTAAGATTCATTCATTCATTAATTCATCAAATATATATTGAGCCCTTGCTATGAGCCAGGTACTATTCTAGATGTTTGGGAAACATCAGTTAAACCAAAATAGACAAATTCAAGTAATGTTTTGAGGTGTTCTAATACAATCACCTTCTTAAAATTTAAGATTTTGTGAAGCATGCATAGCCAGAAGCTATACATAATTTTAATATTATATAAATATAGTTTCACAAAACAGCATTTAAACAAGTTTTAGGAAGACTTTTAGATAATCAATACTATTTTTAGTCTTCTTTATAACTCTTAAATGATGCCAGCTCAATAATATTCAGCTCCCAAGTTTTTGTGAACTAACTTAGGGTTATGTGTTTGCTGTATTCACTGAGAAGTAGCAGTTTTTTCTTTTCTACTTGTCTAGTTGAAAAGGAAAAAACAGAACCCTACTTAAGCAGTTTTAAAGTTATTAATTAAATTTGTATTGGGTATACCAAGAATATAAAAGTATCTAAAAGGGAGAAAGCTGTCATATACGTATTTTCAAACATGCTGTTATAACTATTTAAAACCTCACTGTTGGCATCTTTTACCAAAGTGCCACCTAACACACTCATTGGCTGCTTCCCTCTACCATCTGGTCTATGATCTATGCATTTAATCATTTTACTTTAATGATTAGCCTGTGAAATTGGGAAGATTACTCCACCCCCTAGATAATCCCCCCAAAATATAATGATCATGTATGTAGAATTAGTAAAACTTACTTTTTCACTACTTGAGATTATTCATGCAGTGGCTCTCTTGCACTGCCATGCTTGTATCTGTGGGTGTATATGTGGATAATTGAAGTTGACTGTGTTTCAGGACTCACATTGTAGCCTTTGTACCTCATCTTAAAACTCTGTATAAGTGAGGTCTTTGCTAATGGATGTAGCCGGATATTCTGTTCGTAGAGGATAGAGGCAGTGTTGCAGGATGTAAGCAAAGAGCATGGGACTAAGTTCTGTATAACAGGCTACTCTTGGGCCTCAGCTTCATCTATAAAAATGAGTGGGATTAGATTAGAGAATTTCTAAGGTCTTTTCCAGGTTCTAAAATGTCATTAATGCAGACATACACCACCGTTTGACTCCTGTTGCAAAGCAAATTGCTAAGACAGACAACTTTGATAGACAAAAATGGAACAGCCATGGTGTTCATGTACCTTTTTGATTAGAAAACCTTACACACTGACCCTAAACCTGAAAGGAAAGGGTGGACAGTGCTCTGGGAACGAGGGGTTTCTGACATTGGAAGTGAATGCCATTCTAACATATAAATGAGTCATTTAAGAGCTGGGGTTTGCCATGTGAGCCAACTTAGATCCTAATGTGGTAGTATTAGGTTCAACTCCCCAAATGAAAGATTTCAAGACTTTGTAAAAAAAATAACCTCTCCTCTCATTAAGGGAGCTACAGCCTCTCCAATGGAAGGACATGTTTAATGATTCAATTCCCTAGCTACTCACTGAGCATGTCCTAACTGTAAAAGGATAGTGTTAACTTCTGACAAACGAGAGACATGCCTCCCTATTCCCTCACCTTCACAGATGAACTCCTTACAGGATTCTTGTAGACCCCTCACCTTGCATAGTACCTGGCTCATAGTAGACATTAGAAATGGTTTCTTGATTTCAAACAACTAGACCTGGTTCTTATGCTCAACAGAGTTCCCAAATGAGTGACATAAGAGAGAACCTTAGTTGTTTTAAGAAAATTAATTTTTCATGTTTTTTTATGCAATTGTGAAATATTTTACTATTTTTAATACAGGTTTAACATTTCATAATGTGTACTACTCAAATATTGGTTTATTTAGTTAGGCAAGAATACCCTCCCCTCATCCCACTCCCCCATCAGAAGTTAAGATATACTATTTTCTTAAGAGCTCTATCATATTGGCTCTTTTTAAAAAAAATTATTTCATTTTATGCAATTGCCTTTTAGATACTATAGAAAGTAAAAAGTGGAGTTAAAAAACAAAATACAATAGTACTAACATTTATAATTATCCACATCATTACCCTTACTAGAGATCCTTATTTTTTCATTCAGCTTTCATCTATTGTCTAGTGTCCTTTCTTTTCAACCTGCAGAACTCTCTTTAGCATCATTGTTTACCTGGGAATGTCTTAATCCTTCATTTTTGAAAGACAGTTTTGCTGAATATAGAATTATTGGTTGGCAATTTTTTGCTTTCAGCACTTTAAATATGTTATGTCAAAACCACCTTACCTCCATGGTTTCTGGTGACAAATTGGCACTTAATTTTATTGAGGATTGCTTGTATGTGACATATTGCTTCTCTCTTGTGACTTTCTGAATTCTCTATTTTTGGCATCTGACAGTTTAATTACAATATGTCATGGTGTGGCTCCATGTGGATTTATCCTGTTTTGAGTTCATTGAGCATCTTATATGTGTATATCCATGTCTTTCATTAAATTTGGCAAGTTTTCAACCATTATTTATTTGAATATTCTCTCTGCCCCTTTCATTCTTCTCCTTCTGGGATTCCCACAATGCATGAATTGGCACATTTGATGGTGTCCCACAGGTCCCTCAGGCTCTTTTCGGTTTTCTTCATTCTTCTTTCTGCTCCTCAGACTGGATGATTCCAATCATCTTATCTTCAAGTTCTCTTTATTCTTTCTTCTCCTAGCTCCTATCTGCTGTTTAACCCCTGAAGGGAATTTTTTTCCTACGTTTTTTATTTTTAAAGAAGCCTTAGATTACATAAATGTTACATCGAAAATATAGGGGATTCCCATATACATTACCCCCTATCCCTTCCCCCACTTTCCCTCATTGACAACATCTTTCATTAGTGTGGTACATTTGTTACAATTGATGAACACATATTGAAGCATTGCTACTAACCATGGTCTATAGTTTACATTATAGTTTACACTTTGTACTGCACAATTTTAAAGGTTTTAACAAAATGTATAATGGCCAGTATCCATCATTGCAGTGTCATTGCAGAGCAATTCCAATGTCCCCAAAATACCCCATTACACCTACTCTTCCCGCTCCTTCCCCTCAGAACCTCTGGTAATCAATGTCTTAATATCAATGATAAAAGTGTTTACATTACTAGAATAATTATAAGTCTACTTTAATCCATAGTTGCATTCCTCCCTTATGTTTGTACATTCCTCAGTCTTGAAGATTTTGGGATGGTGATGCATATTGGCTCTTAAAAAGTCACATTACATAAAACAGTAATGCTATGAAGTAAAATGAATAAAGGTTAACAACAATTACTCTGGTTTTCAGTTTCACAATTAAGCAGCCAGTAGTTTGCTGAATTTAGGACAGCAACAAAAGTTCACCAAGACTTTGAAATATAGTTGATTTTTCCATAATGTACCTTTTTAAGAGAGGAAAAAATATGAAGGCAAAGGCAATGTTCTTTTAGTCCTTTATACAACAAATCAACCTTTAACTGTAAAACAGATTTTACAGTTACCAAATGACACATTATTTCTGTGCCAGCAAATTTTATTACCTTTTTTTTTCTTGTCCTGGTGCTACCAGTAAAAATTAAGCTCTAGAAACAAACTTTCAAAATAAAATTTATAGTAAATAGATTGCTCAATCAAGTACTTAATACAAAACAAGCATAATTGCATAGATGAGTGAAAATTCAGATACTGACGAACTAAAGCAATGAATTTAATGAAATAAATGAAAAGGACTTGAGTATTTTCCTGTTTTGTTTTGCATTATTGGTGCATGCATGCCCCTTTTCTTTCTTTCTTTTGGCACTGTTTCTCTCAGATTTAGACATAATAAACCTTAGAAAAGCAGGTTTAAAAAATATTTCTTGCAGGGGACAGTGAAGATCAATGAAAATACATTTTGGGGCATTTTAAGTGGTACACTTGAAAGAGTAATCATATTTTTAAAAATTTAAGAACAAAGTATTTGCTAGTTTTTATCCAATAAGCTCCTCACCAAGCCAAGAGCTGGTCCCAACTACTAGATAGTTCCCTTGCATTCAAATCTAATCAAATTAAGGACCCCAATAACAAATCCAAAAATGTAATATGATTTTGTATTTAAATGCTTAATGTATAGTCATATCTTTACTCAGATATAATGTTTGTTTTACCAGCAGAAATTTAAAAATCCTCTCCGCAAAGGTCATTCTAAGTTTGTATGCATGTGCAAAAATGTGTAAATTATTTTTCCTTCTATAAGAACTATTTTGTTTGAAACACTCGACTTAAGAGATTTATTGTAGTGACTAAAGGGTCCTCAAAATAAAAGCAGGCACAACTGGTTAGTTTATGAATTATGCTGCATTATGAAAGTTGATTAGTAAGAGTGGAATACTGTGTTACCTGATACTTAGAACCATCTGTATCACAAAATTGCCACACAGTTGTTGTTGTTTTTTTGATACATGTATTTATTACACTGTAAAAAGCAACACTACCTGATTTCATTTAAAAGATGTATTTCCCAATTTCAGAATACTTATAACTTACAGTTTTAAAGATTAGATTCACTTATGGGAGGTTCTGGAAGCAAATACATTCATAGCTGTGTAATCCCAGGAAGAATCTAAATCCATCATCAGGTCATTCAGTCACTGCCAGACAGACAACAGTTTCAAATGCTCAATAGCTAATCCAGCCTCTGCAGCCAAAGAGCAGTGTGGCTAGTAGGTGGGGTACAGCATGTTATACCCAAAGATGAGATCATTGGAACTGAGACCAGCAAAGACAAAAATGTATACAAAGCTTTAAGTTAACATGAACATACAGAATTCTAGTGATACCTTAAAAGTACATTTATGCCTAAAACTAAAATAAAAAGATCTTTGGAGTATAATGGTGGCAGCAGTTAACAGCACAGTCCACAAGGATTTAAACCAAATGCGCTCATTACTACCAGCCGACAACACACATCCAGAGCAGGAACCAGCGTACAGTCATAACTTCAGGGTAAGAAAGGATATGTTTAACTCAATTATAATGGTTTTACAAAATAGATTTGGTATGAGAAAGATAAAACTCCATGTTCCCAAATAATAGAACCTCTTTTATTAGAGAAAATTCTCAAATCAGTGGTAATCTTCAAGCCACACAATTGAACCATCTTAAGTTTTCATTTAATGTCACAAAGTAAGCTTCTGTTTGAGCAAAGTATTTTCAGTTGATTTCAATAAAAAAGCGTCTAGCCCATAGTATCATTGGGGGGAAAATGTATGCTTCCTATGCAGCATTTTGCAAGTACTACCTGTCTTCTTGACTTGATAGATCTGTGGAGTGGCAAAGCAGCAGCATGGCTGGTTGCCCACCCACCAGCCTTCCCATAAAAGCATGCACTCTGGAATGGGCTTCATGCCTGATACAGTTCAGTTAAAGAATACTGGCTATGGTTTCATGAAAGGAGGTGCTGTCTAGGTAATGGGAGGTGTTGGTGAAGTCACTGACTTAGATTGGAAGTAAAAATCAAAGCTGGCTGAAGTGGCTAAGGTGCCATGAGGCATGATAAAGTGTGGAAGCAGCAGTGTGTGCTGATAGAAAAACAAAGGAAATTGCTATTATTAATGTGGTAGTCACTAGCATTCTTGTAATTGAGGAGTCTGCTCATTTCACTAAACACAGCTTCAGAGAAGTCTATTTGTGTGTGTGTGCTTAATATCTTTTTATCTTTATCCCCTTTATCTCTTTGAGGTATGATAGGATAAAGTATATGTGCAATTCCTAGCATACTCTGTTCTTTTGTTTTTGCAGCCCCTTGAACCTACTTTCCCAATTTACCTCCCCAACACAAAGAAATGATGGTTCTCTTATTATTAAACTATAGAGCCCACCAAATATTACACACTAGTGAATCAGAAGAAAACTGGAAAGATCTAGTAGTCCCCCCAAAGAAAAAATATCTTGATGCAGACTTTTACTGACAGGTTTAAAAACAGATGTTATTTGTAGCAGTTCCCATACTACCCTATAACTTTGGTAGTTTAAAGCATTTCTGAACTCATTCTAGAAACTGAAAAATATCTTCTTAAGGAGCCCTATTAGCACATCCATTCATGTTTTAGACTGATGAATTTGATTAATTTGTATTTAGCTTAGTAATTTGTCTCCGGTTCATCTCTGTAGACACATGGCATAGTTCATAGCTCTGATGCCAGAAATATGAGGCATTTTTTGACTTAATGTGGAAAACATGAAAACTGCATAGTATGCCAGCACCCACTTTCCCAGGTAAAGGATAGAGGCAAATAGATAAATGTCTGGGAAGAGAGGCTGGGCTAATGGGATATAGAAAAAGGAAAAATTTTCAAAAGTATTATATTCACACACGTTTTGGTCGCCAACATATCTTAAACAGATTCCCTGATAAAGTCTAATCAAAATCGATCTATTCCACTAACAGTTGTTCACACCATGAAGTGAGGGGTGAGGGTGATGGGAGACATTTTAAACACATGACCCTAAGTGCATATAGTTGTTCAAACACTCAAACTAAATCTATATATGAAGTCTTGAAAACCACACTATTTGCTTCTAAAGGCAGCCTTGATCCATTTGGACAGACTACAACAGAGCTTAATTTATCAGTGCATATCAGCAGATCATCACCATAAACTGAAAATTCACAAAACGCACAAAAATAAAATCATGAAAATCACAGTTAAGCTAGCATTTCTTTTACATCAAATTATACAATGCCACGAGGTAAATATTGCTGCTCACATTATGAAGGGAGATTGTTTTATTTCTATTTTTTTCCAAAGAGATCAGATTTGTCCTGTGCATACAAGGAAGAAAACTCCAGTAACACTGAAATGACAAATGTTGTAAAATATACATCACTACCAGATAGAAATACACATCTTCATAATCATTTTCCACAATTAAATAGGTAAGTAATTTAAACCTTGGGATTAAGATAATTATAATAATCCATCAAGATTCTTATGGACAGTTTGATTTTCCTTTCCATTGTCAGAATCTCCTTGAGGTGTGTACTGGACTTGGTATTCCTGGAGGATTTTAAATACATCATGGTGTCCAAAGTGTAGCGCTTCATCCATAGGAGTGTTATTCCACCTAAACAAGTAGCACAGCAGGGACTGAGTCATTAGGTAATTTCTGTACAAAGATGATAATCCAGCATTCTTAGATTTTAAGTGAAGATTAAATAACCATTCAAATTATACTCCTTTAAGCAATATTGCAAGAAAAAAATTTTTTTAAGTACAAACAAAAAGGGATTTATAATTCAAAAATTGGTCTCAGACAAGTTGGAATATGAGGAGGAAAAGAAAAATAACTTTCATGAAAAGATCTTGTTTATATGTCTTAAGTGCTTATGCAGAGGATGGAAGTTCTAGTGTTAGCAGATGTAACAGACTCCTTTAGTATTGTTGTATTTTAACTTCATGAAAAGCTTAAAGTGTCTGTTTTTAAATAAAATGTTCAAAGAAAATTCAGGCATATAACATCCTTCATCCTTGCCTTTAATAGAAATTTTGTGTTGCTGTCACTTCAAAATCACAGTAAGTCTCAAAAATCTAGAAATAACCATGCCCTTGTTAGGGCTCAACCATACATTGGAGGAGCAAGATCGGCACCTGAGGATATGATGTTTTTACCACCTCTGAGGAAGGACTGGGAAGCCACAGGCACAGCTGGACCACTACACAACAGAGGAATAACTACCCTTTCCCTAGTAAGCTTGTGGGGCTGTGCTATTCAGAGTGATATACTGAAGAAATTTGAGGATAAAGCTGATTAATGAAGAGCTGCCAACAGTGGGTTAATCAGCTAATTATAGCCTTTGAAAGACATCAGTAAAAGGAGACAGCACCATAAAACTCACAACCCAACCCAAACAAAGGGTCGGGTATGATAATTAGTTCCTTAATATTCCACAAACTATTAAGCTTCTCTTTCCTCTCTCTCTACTGAAGTCATTTAACTTCTGCATAGCTGCCAGTCTGTCTTACTCCACACTTTTTCTTGTGCCACTTTTACCACCACCTGGGTTTTCTTCTAATCATTTCTTTCCATCTCTGTCTTTAATCTGCCACCATAAGGTCATAGTGTGGAACTGAAAGACTTTTAAAAGCCTCATTTAAAAAATATTTTTGGATAAAGTTTTGGTAGCTTGTTCTTAATTTTTAAAATCAGGTAAGTAATGCTTTACAAAAACAAACAACTGAAGTAACTTGTTTTTTTTTTACTTCTATATAGGCTTTCATTAGTTTGGGAAGTCAGTGGCACTAAACTTGGACTGGGGGAAAGAGGGGACAAACTTTTAGAAAAATTGAATGTTAACTGCAGGTTACATTTTTTAGAACTCTTTTTCCATGAAATAATGCAAAATATCAACCTTAAAGAGTACATTAAGTTTTCTCAAGCCAATTTTATAATTTCAGGTGACACTGATTTTATAATATAGAGAAAAGAGTTTTCTTGGGTCTCTAGCTTCCATTCTAGAATAGTTGAATACCCAGTTGCCAAATTAATTACTTAGCTAACTCTTGCATATCAGATGGGTACCTATATTTCCACATTCTTAGAGACCAATTTAGGAGAAAAATTATTTTTTAATTCAATCCTTAAGACAGTATTTCTAATACGTGTCAAATAGTGGTGTTAGCTGGGCTTATAAACACGGGGATGGGGGTGTCTTTTCAGTTTCTTGCTCTAAAAAGAGGTGATAATGGGCATAACATTTGGAGGTAAAAGGGAGGATTGTCACCCTAACATGAAGTTTTGGAATACTACCAATAAAGATCATTTTAATCACAATGCTTTTTAACAACTATAGGAATAGTTTAACCAAAGTTAAAACACCTATAAAATTGGTAACCATTTTCAAACACTGATACAACATTTCTGCATTTCTTGTAAGCTGAATTATAAAACCCAAATCTCTAATAATAAAAAAAAGTCAAAGCTTTAGTAAGCAGGTAGGTCTAATAGCTAGAAAATAATCAACTTGCTCCAAAGTTACTTAATACAGCTCCTAGATCTCAAATATTGAATCCCAAGTATTTTTTTCTTTCCATTCTTCTAAACCCTTATTTCTCATTACATTATTCACTCTACTACTTCACTTTACTCCAGTTATATAATGTGTAAGTATATACGTGTGTGTGTAAGCTGCATTCTTGTACCTCCCTTTAACTATTCACTTTGGTTATACAGAATTTACCACAGGATGAATAGCAGTTTGCCACGTGGATCAGGAAGGAGAATAGAGGAGCAGAATATATTCCAGGCAGATTTCTCCCAATATAGATAGAGTACCCTTCTCTTCCTGTGCCTTCAAATCTCATTTCTCTTCCAAAACCCTGATTAAAATTCAATTATCTGAAGCTTTCTAAGACAGATCCCACCCAAACCCAGGAATTTTAACAAACTCCAAAATAGTTTAGATTCCTGTGACAGTAATTTTCTTATACATTTTTAGTATGCTTCTATAAATGTTTATCTTATCTACCCTTTGTGGTTAAAAGCTCCATAAGGACAAAATTCCCATTTTCTCTTTCCAAACACAAAGGATTGTTTTCTTCATACAGTGTATGACTGATGGTCAAACTAACCTGAATAATTAAATAAGAATCCATTCTAAGAAATCTGTCCAGCAGAAACAAAGTTTTGCATAATAAGTCACGATAGCAAGTTCAAGAATGTCTCCAATATATATATATAATAGATTTAACTACCATCACATCACTATTATAACCCTGTATTAAAACTGCCTTGGCCAGTTAAATATTAGAAGGTAACTATGAGAGTGCTTACCTGTCTTTGGGGAAAGGATTTACTTTGCAGGCTTCCAGCAAAAATTTAACAACTTCAACATGACCTATATCCAAAATAAAAACAAGCAGATTTTAGTATGGAGTAGAAATTAAGTCTGGGAAAATCGATTAGATGAGCAGTTTACGAATTACCCTCTGCAGCAGCTACATGGAGTGCTGTTCTAGAATCATAGTCCCGTTGTTCCATGTCCATGGCTGACAAAGCAAATCTGAAAATTTGGAAACAGCTAAAATTCATTATATATCTAAAACATTTAATTCACACTGTGACATTTACTATATCAGTTCAATCTAAAGGCCTGCTGGGTGCCGTTCTTCACAAGGCTCACTAATGAGAACTTGAGACACTGTTCAATCAGTACACAAGCATTTTGGGTAAATGCCACATCACCTCTCTTCCTTAGCTTTGCTTTTTCTGGGTAAGGAATGAAAAAAACATCTTTCACAGAACTAAGCTTAATTATGTTGTGCAAAACTCAAGAATAGTGATAAAACTAACAAAGGTTTTATGCCTCAGAAGGGCAAGAAACTAACTCCAAAGGTATATGCTTTCACCAAAACTCTCTTTAAACTTTTTACAGTCTACAGTTTATAAGAAGTACTAATCAGATTTTAAAACAAAGGTGGAAATTAAGCATAGACATTTTTCCAATGTAAGAGACCTTATGTTAAATATATAGTACTAGATGGCCTTTCTAAACCTGGAGATCTGCAGAATACCAAATGCCCCTATTTTGTGACACACACCTCCCCCTCAAAAAATGGGGAGTGGAGGGTAGATGGGGATTGAGAAGGTATTGTCTAATTCCAATAAAACAGAAATACTAATTAGCCAGATTAGTTGAATAGTTACCACTGGGGAAAACAGCTGGGCTTTATAGGAGGTAGAAAAGGACAAGATGAGACAGCAGGCCTAAGGCACTGGAAATGGGGATTTAATACGAATTTTATTTGGGTCACTTTTATTAAAGGGACATGAGACCTTAGCCTTAACATGGCTACTCTCCAAGAAGCACACTTAATAAACATCTGTAAATCATATGCTACTCCACCCTGTTAACATACCTTCGGAGTGCAGACACATCTCCAGTATATGCAGCAAACAAAAGGTTTATCACTGATTTTACCTGTGAAGAAAAGAAAGTTCAGGCATCCACCAGGGAAAATAAATATGTATAACGTACAAGGTACAGCTGTCATTGGTGATTTTCCAAGTGCTTTGAACACTTCAGCTGGATCACACACACAAAGTTACCACATATAACCAAAAGAATGCATGTGTGACTGTTTTCTTTTTAAACAGAGGAGGGTGAGGGAAAGTTCAACAAGAAGGATAATAAGATATATAAGGGAAGGAATGGAGAGATGATGTCAGTTGGCACAAAATAATGGAAACCTGAAACCTGTGAAACCTCACGTAGATGGGGGAATTGAAAATTGTTTAGAACACTTCCTATTATCTTTCAATATGAGAACAGGCTCAGATAATAAAATCTCATTTCACATCATTAACAACTAAATCATACTATATAAATGTCTAGTTCCTGCCAACAATCACTGTCCTCACCCATCACTGGCTTTTTTTGGAAATCTTAAGAGACAACATTCGGTATTATCATCTTTAACTTAAGAATAGGGCTGTAATTCACTGCAAAGATAGTCTTCCATTTAATGATTGGGCTGCACCACTGGGACATTCTCAGCACCTATGATATTAACTCTGCTCAAAAGGGGTAAAACGCCCCAAATGTTAAGTCACTGCTATTGATTGAGTGCTCCAAGACTTCAAAACATATCTACTTTTGACAATTATCTACTTTCCTGTTCTTATAGTTAAGGAAAAAGGTTAGTTATTCTGAAGGTCACTGGAGTTTGACCTACTTTCATGAAGACTTTATCGAACACTGCATTATGAGAACCAGCTATTGATCAATGTTTCTAAATACTTCATAAATTCCCACTTTTGGTGTCTCCTACTTTTCAACTTCAACATTCATATTATGATCCAACTAATACTGGACTCAATGAAAGAACACAGAATAAAGTTTAATTGAGGGCTGGAAAGTAAACCAGCTCTCCACCAAGAATCACAGTCCTGAAGCTGTGATTTCAAGATCTTAAACTGGACACACCACATACATTTTCCACTATGGTTTGTTCTTTCCTACAACCTGTGAACTCTTAAATCTAACTGGAACTGACCACTACTGACTCCTCTTAATTCTGCATTCTCAAAATGCATTCTGCAGAACCTAGTCCACAAAATGCTTCATGAAAACAAGGGTACTGTGATCAGATATATTAAAATACTAAATCCCCTTTTTGGAAAGTTTATGAGCATATGAATGGCTCTGGAAAGTTCTAAAGCACAGGAAGCTGTTTAACTAGTGGAGCACACCCACAAAATATTGTTTCCTATTATTGTTGATATTGGCTATGACACCTATAAACATCTTGAGTATCACCCTTCAAACACCTTACTCACTCCTTCAGTCCATTGGCAGCTTTCCTTCCATTAACCCTGTGCTAACCCTAACAGTCTGGAACAGTTCTCTCAATGGGGCTAAGGGCAAGACTGACAGTATCACCCAGAATGTTTCTACACACACACACACACACACACCTCCCACTTCCAGTTCTACTCCTATCCTTCTGTTTGATACATTTTAAGGAAAAGAGGTAAAGTATTTTGAAAAAACTTCCCAGGTGATTATGATAGGTACCCTTTTTGGTTATGGACCACAGTTCCAGGTACCTGTAGCTTCTTCCATTTTAAATCAGATCAATTCTGAATCTACAATTCTTCCCTTTGTGGTCTTGGGCCACAGCTGCAAGATACTATTATAGACTATTAAAAATTATCCTCCATATTTCCAACTGGTCTGTCATCGCTGCTTGACTTTTTAAAAAATTATTAGTTCCCTTTCATACTTTCTTCGGCAGTTATTAGTGCCAATGGCAATCCCTAAAATAAACAGATGACCTTGAGCCACAACTTGACTAAGAAGATAAAAAAATAAAAAAACTTCTAATCTCTCCCCACACTCTTATGCAAAATACCTGTTTCTAAGAGCTATTCTTTCCTCCTTTCAAGCCTCAAAGCAACAAGTATCTACCTTCATTTCTGTGACTAACTTCCCTTAAACATACATCCTCCAAACCTCCTAACCTTCTCACTCACTTTCTCTCTTTGTTTCTGGCATCTTCAACTTTCTCCTCCGTCACTAGTTCCCTTATTTCTGCCTTCATACAGACACAACTTTGTCCTAT
The DNA here is from genome assembly GCA_029593785.1 of Cabassous unicinctus. NCBI lineage: Eukaryota > Metazoa > Chordata > Mammalia > Cingulata > Chlamyphoridae > Cabassous > Cabassous unicinctus. The sequence goes on from JAQZBX010003326.1 coordinate 27,075, forward strand.
TTTGAAAAATTAACATGACCCTATTTCACCCTTTCAAGGCGCATTTTCTTAAAGTAATTTATATTTTAATCCCTTGCAAATTACCCTACCACTCATCATTGCCTCTAAACAATACTTCGAAAAGCCTACAACTTTCCAAAAGACTAAGTCCAGAAGTCTATTAAGCTCTGATTCTTTCTGAGCTCTCCTAACACTTCCCCAACCCTCTCATAACTTGCTTTCCATGATGCTGCATTGCCCTATTTTCCTCCTGTTTGTGTGCCTTTGTAGATTCATTTCCCAGTTTCCTCTGCCTAATACTACCCATCCTTTTTCAGTGTTCATCCTTTTTTAGCTTTTCAACATAATTTCTCTCAGAAGCTTCAGACATTCCTCTGGGCAGGATGACTTCCCAATCTACATCTTTAATCACAATCTTGTTCCCAGACCCTAGGCCTACATATCCACTTGATTATTAAGCTATCATTTCAAACTTAAAAAATAGCAAAACTCTCTACAGCCCTGACCACTTCTGCAACCCAGCTCCTGACATCCACATCCATCAGCCTACTTGACAGTGCCTCTGGGATGATTTAATGGGCATCTCAGACTTACCATGTCCAAAAGAAAACTCACCCCCCCACCCTCCTTTTCCAGTCTCTCCCATTTTGGCCCTGGCCAAAGACTCAAGAGTCATCCAGGGCTACTGGATTGTATAAGTCTGATTGCATAGGTTGAGCCCTCCACAAGGATGTCCAGCCACAGGTCCAACTAGGAGTACCTAGCTGTGCTCCTCTCACCAAGTAATGGAGTTTCCTAGCATCGAGGTGCACTGCTGGGAGGAAAGGAGCTTCTTCACACAAAAGTGTTGAAAGGATCTGCTTACTCCCAGAAGTGGAATTAGCTTTTCTAATTCACACAAATTCCTAGGAATATTCCTTGATTATCTTCTTTCCCTCACACCTAACACCTAGCTCCTCAACAGATCCTCTTTATTTCCAAAATATATATGGAATCTCACCAATTCACACCATGTCCATTACTGATGCCCTTGGGCCTCATCTGAGCCATCACCTTACTTAAAACAGCCTAAGTGATCCTCTGGGGCTTGACTCCACTTGCCACAGGGATCTTTTAAAATGCAGACCATGACTTTCTATCATACCTAGAATAAAATTCAAACTATTTACCATGGCTTTCAAGACCCTAAATGCTCTGCTCCCTGGTTTCATTTTGTTCTCATTCCCTACATCTACTCCATGCTGCTTTACTCCAGTCCTAAGACCTTCTTGTTAGTCTTATTGCACCAAATGTAATCCTGCTCAGAGCTTCACTTGCTATTCCACTGCTAGGGATTCTCTTTTCCCAGGTAGTGAGGCTCCCTTCCTCATTCCATTCAGGTCTCTGCTCAAATGTTGGCTCTCAGACTCTAAAACATTCCCTCCCTTTTCATTAGCTTGCTTTATTTTCTCTTCAGAGAACTTATCATTACCCGACATTACATATGTGTATATATATATACACGTCTATATATGCTTACAAACATATATACACACATATATTATACTTATTTCTTATTTCTTGAAATAAGAAAGTACTTATACTTATTTCTTGTCTCTTCCCCCATTATATGTAAGCTCCATGAGGGTAGAGGCCTTGTCTTTTCTGCTCACCACTGTAACCTCAGTGCCTAGCACACATTATAGGTGTTCATTAAATATCTGTTGACTAACCAAATCAATATTCTCCCTCAAAGCTTCAAACATGCAATTTGTTACCACCATTTGGGTAGTCAATTGTAATTATTATTATTAATAATTCCTCCACCTCAACTTTTACGTCTTCAAATATCATTACCAAATTTATTCAATTCTAACTGGTACCTCTGCTTCTAGTCTTTTTCCCACCCTCCATAACTTTTTCACATACCTCTAATTGTCATTTCAAGAACACTGCTTTCATCACTAAAGAATTGGGTCTAAGCAGGGGGTGTCAAGGAACTCCAAAATCATTCCTGATAAAATTTAAATTCTTTAGCCTTGAATTCAAGGTTCTTCATACAGCTAACTTATCTTTCTCAACTTCAAGGGAGCAAAATTGGTCTTACTGTCCTTGTTTTTGTATTAGTGTGTATACTCCTTTCCCTCCTTTTGAGAACATCCAGATTCCTAATCAAAGCCTTTCTTTCCCTCAAGCACTAGCTAAAACTTCCCTTCTTCAATACCACTCTTCCCCAGGCTATCTGGTCACAGCATCCATGTAGCCTGTTGCCAGTTGCCCACATAATACCAGGGAAAGAGTCATCAGATGCCTCCTCTCCCACTACAACTCCTACTCCTCCTCCTAAGCCACAGTTGATACTATTGATCCCTGACAGTATCTTTTCTCCACCCAGTTTTCACAGAAATGTTATTCTTGCCCTCCTCCTCTGTCAACTCTGCTTCCATCTCTTAAACCAAAAGTTATCTCTTTCTCCTCACTTAGGGCACTATCATACATGACCACATAGTATATTTACTTGTGTGTATCTTATCTTCTGCAGTACTCAAGAGAAATCCAGGATCCCAGTGCACATACCATTAATGTTAATTACACAGTTCTTATTCTTTAAAGTATTTTAGTCCTTTTTAAGCAATAAATTGTTGATATGTTTCAGTGACTGTATGCATGAACTACATTACTTTTTAAAATTCTGAATAAGACCAAGCTAGTTTGAATAGAAATTTCATTTTATATGTGCATCTATCAGCTAGTCACTAATTATTCAATATTTCCAAAGTTCTAAAAGAAAATTTCTTATTAATGACAAGTAAAGCCCAAAAAAAGGCTGCGTTTAGAGCATAATCAGTTTATTGAGTGTATACTAATTCTTTTATCAACAAACATGTTTCAGCTCAGAGAGTTAAATATAAAATGAGAATAAATCAGAAAACTTTTATGTACAAAGGCTTTGTGACTAATCAGGGTAGAAAACATTAGCTTGCCTTAAAAAGAAAATTATCGAAGAGTAGCATGGAATCTTGGTATTCTTTCCATGAAAACCAAAGGCTAGCTGCAGAGCTAAATTTCATCCAAATCAGAAAATCACAGCAGCTCAATCACAAATGAATGTCATTCTCTCTGAGACAGAAAAACACTAGGAGACAGCACATACACAGGCACCATTTAATTTGCCTCTTTACTCTAGCAAATAGCCATCTGTATTTTTAAGATTTGCATGAAACACAAAATGAGATATGGGTAGAAGAAAAGAAAATGAAACTGGTTTAACAATTTTGAGACAACAGATAAAGTGTATTTCATTTAAGGATAGTCCACTTCCTGGTCTAAGAGAGCTCCACAAATGTTCCCAACTAAACTGGCACGCCCTTTGGAATGACTACTATAGCAAACAAACTTGAGAGGTGCACCCTACAAAATGGCCCATCTAACCCCAAGCCAACTCTTGCAAAGGATGTAGGTTTACTAACTCTTTAATCAAAGCTCACCCCCCTAATTCCCCAATGGATACTTGAGTTAATTTTAAAATACCTGTCAAGAAGGCCACAGTCCAGAAAATAACGAGTTAACACTGACTGCCAGAGACATGGAACCTGTGTTTTGATGAATCACTCGGAATGAATCATTCCTCAGTACAAAGAAACAGACCGTAAACAGCAGCAACAGTCAACTACATAAACTAAGCACTCTGATGCCTTCCCAGAGTAAGGAGAAATTCCACATGGACAAATAGCCACTAAAAATTTATAAATTAAATGCTACCAGTTTTCCCTTCATTTTGCAGATTTTCCAGTACTACTATGTTTTCCGTATGAAATCTCTGGCAGAACCTGACAGAACCAGACAACATTATCTTACTTATTTGTACAAAGTCATGACAACATAGGACAAAACATTCCAGGTCATACAAGTTCATTTAACCCTGCTGATTCCCTGTTTGGCATAGCAAAATCTCACTTTCTCCCCAAAAGAGCTAGAAGCAGCTGCAGATTCTGTCAATTTTGTAAGTCTGAAACACAAAATTTCTAAGCCAATAATCCTATCATTCTCCTATTCTTTTTTATCTGTTTAAAAGTTGAATTGTTTTAAGCTTCTCTTTTGATTCCTCCCAAATGCTGATAGTTCTGTATGAATACGTAGCAAATATTAGAATCACATGATCTCATTACCTTATATTTACATAGTGACTGACTCTGAAGAATTCAACATTTTAAAAAGTTATAAATGTTTTTAAACATCCCTGACTGGTAGTAAAATATGTTTATAGATATATTTTATTTATTACAACCACTAAGATTAAGTGACTTGGCTCAAGGTCACGTAACATATTAATTAATGATGTAGCTGGGACAGAATTCAGGTATCTGGATTCTCAATTCTGTCCAACTAGACCACAAAGCTGCAAATCCTTAATAGATCACAGGCTGTTATCCAAAGGATAGAAGAACATCAAAGGATTAAATAGCAATTTAACTCTAATCCGGGAAGGGAGGGGAAATGGGAGAGAAGATGGATGAATTGATTCATTGGCTTTAGTTCCACTTTGCTCCAACAATTTCCAACTCTGTTTCCAGCTTCAAAACTATGGTTTACCTTGTTATTTATCTTTAATTTCTGCCTTCACACAGAGACAAATTCAGCCTTTTTAAAGGAAAGGCTTTCATGAAAAAAAGCAGCTAAGTGAAAAACCACCCTTCTGTTTCTACCTCCGGTTTTACGTAAACTGCTCTCTCATTTCCAGCTCATTGCAATATCTGTTTCTGTGGAATGGATACTTTTCTTCATCTGTTAAATAAACCATCAACATTTCAGATCCAATTTTGTTCTGAAAGCTCCAATCCAACTTGGTCTTTTATAGCCTTTAAATGAAAGTAAGCATTCAGTCTTTATTCACAAATATTTTTCTTCAGGTCAGGTTAAAAAATACAAACCTATTATAGTGTAGCTAAAGAAAAATTTCAAGTTGTGAGCAAATTAATTGCCTCAGTTGACAAAGGTAGAAAAATAAACCTGTACAAAGTATATATGATCAAAGTTATTTCCTCTTTCCTTTTCCACTGAGTTTATTTAATATTCATATGGATGTGTAAAACAAAATTATAGTTACTTTTATGATTATACAGACTATAAGGTCACATGTTCCTAAGCTTTCCAATGACTTATTCAGATATAGTTATTAATTTACTATATATAGACAACACTGATCCAAACTGATATGATCAGTGGATTAGAGAAAATCCTTTATGTTAAAAGCAGTACAGCGATTTCATGGTCATATTTCCAAATGTGTACACAAATGCAGAAGGTTTTGATGGTAGTTTTAATAGAGAGGAGCAAATCAAACTGTAAATTTTGCTCTAGAAAACTTCTATTTTATAGAAATTCACTTAAAAATGCAACCTAAAAATGGCAGCTTTTGATTGGCTAGGTAAGCAGCTCTCTTAAGCATACAATTTTCAAAATGTCCCAATAGTAGATTCATCTGAAATAATTTATTTTTAAACTTATGAAGTCATAATCATATCAAAGAAATATGACAACTCACAAAAGACAAAAAAAAAAAAATAGGATATTATTTACAGCAACAATAGCGATTATTTATTGAGCACTTACTCTCCCCAGACTGAGCTAAGTAGTGCTTTAAGTATTATTATCCTTACTCGTAGTATTCAAAGGATAGGACACTAAAGGCCAGAGCATTTAAATAAATTGAAGGAAGTAACAAAGCTGGTAGGTAAGTGGCAGAGCAAGAGCTCAAGCCATCTTCCTGAAACCAGAGTCAATGCTCTCAACCACTACCCTGTATCTGCTGGGCTAAGAGATTTCCTAACACAAAACCGGAGACTTCCTCAGCAGTACAATACCCATACAAAAAATATGTTGTACTGGGAAATCAGGAAAAAAGCAACTAAGAAATAGTTTATTGGGAAATCAGAAAAAAATAACTGCCTATTAGGGTTTTGTTTTGTTTTGTTTTATGAAGAGAAAATAAGGGAATAAAACAAATAATTCAATTTGGTATACCAATGACAAACAACAAATGGAAAAAAATTAAAGCGATATTATCTTTATTCTTTGCATTTAAATCTCTAAAAGTGAGTTCTGGTTTAATGTCAATAACAGCAAATATGACTGCTACAACATTGGCAACAAATAAACAATATCTTATCTCAGTGGCTCATATTATTCCACTAAATTCCATTCCAACAAATGGTCTAAAAGGATACGAATAGGCTCATAAGCATTCCTCTGTTGTTGTTTTTTAACCTGATTAAAAAATCTATCTTTGTGTGGTCTGACAAAGAGCATCCCTAATTAAGCAGCAGCAAATCAAAAGAAAAATGAGTAAGGACAAAGGCAGCAATTTATTCTTTTGAAAAACAAAATTGCATTCTCTCTATGTGTAAGACCTACAAGTATTTGTATTGCACCGACAACTACCAAAGTTTCTCATTCATCATCTTCCTGGTCTTCCTCCTCTCATACAAATATTTGTAAAACTCCATGAAGATTAGTTTACACTACTGTGTTCTGACAGATGATAACTGCTACACTTCCAGCATGATGAAGTGTCAAGTTTATTTACAATTATTATATCTAAAAAAATAAGTACCTCCAAACCTCCAAGTGTAAAAGAACCTAAAATCAAAGGTGAATTAAGACAGGGAGAGAAGAAAGTGACCACTAAATACTTGTATATGTTACTTCAAAAGAAATCAGAGTCATTGAAATCAGATTCTGACAAAGACACTGGTGTAAATTAAAAACAAATAATAAAAACAAGGAGGAAAAAGTTTTGGCGGCAATACAGGCAGAATTATGGTTCCAATTTAGTTAAAGGACCCATCTCTCCATAACATGCCTTAAACACTGCTACTACAGTAAAGCAAGACACATGGACATAAGTAGTCTATAATTATTCCAATCACAATTCATCCTTACTGATTGCTTTGATTTTAAAAAGATATCCCTCCTTTTCACTAGTTCCAGAAGGTCATAAGTAAGTCTACATTCTTTAATGTTTATTTCACAGTTCTATTATGAAAACTCCAACATGTGTACTTTATAGATGACACAGAACAGGTACAATAGCAAGACCTAATGTTTCTATAGTAGTATATATAATTTATAAAGTGCTTAGATAGTCATTTCTAATTAGACCCCTATTCAAGTTAAGTTTCTCCAGAAAATTTATATAGGAACTTGCTGGAGAAAAGTAGATTTTTAAGACCCTCAAAAGTAAAGCAAAGTAAAATTTGAGAAAATAAAAATATAAACAGACAAAAAAAAAAAAAAAAAAAAAAAATCACTCCAGCACCATTCACAGGAACCATATCATCAGACTGTTTAGCAAGTATCTTTTATTTTAGTATATATTTCTTGTTATCAGTAATATTTTATTTTGTGACACAAGGAGGCTGGATATGGCATAATTATATACTTATTAGTGTATTCTATATTAGTTGGAAAATGTTAAGTAGAACAAAATTCTAAAAGGAAAAAAAAAACACTAAAGACATGTCTTCTATGTGGGGAGGTTCTAAAGTTGATTCCAAAGTCTGTCATCAAAATCATTTTCCAGGGAGCAGATGTGGCTCAAGCAGTTGAGCACCTGCTTCCCACGTGGGAGGTCTCAGGTTTGGTCCCCAGTGCCTCCTAAAAACAAATAAGCAAACAAAACAAACAACAAGCAAACAAATGAAAAAACTGACTCTGGGGAGCCGATGAGGCTCAGTAGTTGAGCACCGGCTTCCCACATACGAGTTCCGGGATTCAATGCCCGGCCCCCAGTATCTCCAAAAAAAAATTCACTTTCCAGTAAATGCCTAAAATTCTTTGCCCAACTGTTCTTCTGTAGCTCCTACCTTTCTAAACCTAAACCCAAACCCTGAACACAGCAACAGGATACTGTGGGGAGAAAAAACAGCACATTGTTATGTATTCTGATAACAATGCCTTGTTCCCTACTCAGCTCCCTCTCCCTCTCCAGGGAACAACCATTTCCTATCTTCTATGCCCCTGAAACCTCTAAGCCTACATCCAACTCCACAACTCATTCTTAGCAGAAAGCCTTTCTCTGTACTCCTCAGGCAAATGGAAGCCAATGGGCAGAAACTCCCTTGACCTACCCACCATCCCCAAGCATGTCTATAAACCTATCAGACTCTCGTACTGTTTTACTGGAGGAAGTGCTCTTCCTCCCACCGAAGCTAACCCTCCACTTGTGCCCCATCTCTTTTCAGGGACCTCATTTTGTTGGCCATTGCCTCTCTCTTGTATCTTCAACCTCCTGGTTCTTTACTGGATCTTTTATATCAGCAGTCACACCTGTTCTAGTCCAATAATTCCCTGACCTTTAGATCTCTTAAGTCAATAAATGTTTTTGAAAAAAGAAAAGAAACAAAAAGGCTGTGGGGAGTTACCAACATGGGCTGCCAATTTCTTTTTCCATGTACAAAACATAAAACAACCCTACCATCTACTATCATCACATTTACTAAATGAAAGGGTATTTTCACACACATACACTAGGAAGGACATCATGTGAATGGGCAGCCCTCATCTTACTTAACTCTCACCTGCTTTGGTACAATTGACTGCTCCAAACTTCTTGAAATACTTTCTTCTAACTTCTGATACTACACCATCTTGAATTTTCTCCTCTCTGGTCACTGGTGGGGACCCTATCTACTCTATCCTACCATTAAAAATGGAAGTTCTGTCTTAGGTCCCCTTGCCTTCTCACTTATACTGTTTCCTTGAGCAATCTCATGCACCCCCACAACTTCAAATGCTTCTATATCTATGCACAAAATTCTATCTCCAGCTTACACCACTCTCCTACGTTTTAGACCTGTATCTGACAGGTTACAAAATTTCACTACTGGTCGCCTACGCGTTATCCATGCCCCACTCCTCTTCCACATAAAAAAATCTGTTGTCAGGGATAGCAATGTGCCCAACTAAAATAAAAATACTTCCTTAGATTTCCTTGTGGCTACAGTTATCAGATGATTTTCTGGGAAAGCGTCCATTTCCCTGATTTAGGTATCATTCTTTTCTTGACTTTCTTCTTCCTACTTTGATCATACAAGTGAAGCTAAAGGTGAAAAGTTATCTTGTAACTATAAAGCAACATGCTAAGGATAGTGGAACACTGATGGCACTAGTCCCTGAATGTCTACCCCAGAATTTATTAGAAAACTAAACCCCTATTTGTTTAAATCAACCTCTTGATACATGTAGCCAAACAGACCCTTAATTGTTACAATAGCCAAAATTAAACTAATTTCTTCCCATCCTCTCAATTTTTGCTTTTCCATTTTAGTAAGTGCAGAAGCATCTGCCCAGTTGCTTACTAAAAACCTGGTAGTCAACTTGATCTCATTCCTTTTCACCCACCAAATATTACCACCAAGTGCTGCCAATTCCATCTCCTAAACACATCTCACATCTATCTACCTCTCTCGCTTCTATTACCCTCCTCCAAACCACCATTTCATCTCATTTCAGGCCTATAACTTCAACTTTGTTCTCCCTCTAATTCATTCTACAGAGAGCAATCAGTTTTTAAAAACCAAATCATGTCACTCTCTTCTTAAAAGCCTTCAGGTTTCACACTTCAATGAAGTACAAAAACTCTAAGACCCTGCATAAATGTTTCCCAAACTGTATTCAGAAGACTACATACAGCAGAATCACCTGCGGGTACTTATTAAAAAGGCAGGCTCTTGACTCAATCTGTGGGGTTGGCCCTTGGCAATCTGCATGTAAAAATTAACATTAAAATATGAGAATGCCCACCCTACATGAGATGGTCCTATCTCCAAGATTCATCCAAGACCCATCTCCATCTGCCTCTCTCTGTATTTTGCACCTTCTTTCATATTCTCAAACGTGCTAAACTCTTTCCTGTCCTGGGTCCTCAAGCCAGGTTATCCTATCAATTCTATTCCACCATTCCCTAACTCCTTCAAAACTTAAATATATTACATTTCAGGGAAAGACAACCATACCTAACCACCCAGACCAAACGAGGTCTTCTTGTTATACCTCTTTGAGCACTCTACACTTTTCTGTCATTATAACTGAATTTGTTTAAATTTTCTAAAGAAATAAAACATTAAAGATATAGCTAACCATTCCCTCCACATCCATTCTTCTTCACAGAAGGTGGCTTTATCTGAAGACTGGAGTGCATGCTATTATACTTTAACCACATTGTTTGTGCCTCATTAAAGTCTGTTATAAATGTATAAAAATGGCCTCATATGATATGTTATTTTGCAATTCACTTTCTTTATAGCAGTTAAATGAACTAGATCTACATGTACAGTATGAATAAACCACATAACTATTTTAACTATTTTAGTAATCATTTATGCAATATCTGCATCCCCTTCTAGACTACAACCATCACAAGCTGGACCATACTTGTCTGTCTCATTCACCCTTTAATATCCTAAGCACCTTGTATTTCTGGCACATAATAGGTCAGAAATAAATATTGGTTGGGTTAAGAACTAATCAATGAATGAACAATGAACAGGAATAATGCTAAGGTTTAGATACAATCTGAACTACTCCATCAAATTAAATTGACTAATTATCTTGAATTAGTTCTCTTTGTGGGCTAACTAATGAAATGCTGAGTTAGGGATAAAATTCTTTGGATTTTACTTAGAAATCCTTTAAAAAAAGGTAATAAATAAAATAATTTTTAAAAGTTATGCATTTTCATTTATATAGAGAGATTTAACCCTGAACACTGGTAGAGGACATAGTACCAGCATTGAAAAGGAAAATAAAATTTAATGAAGTAAAATTCCTGCTACAGGGAAGGGATGAAAAATTGTTTGGTAACAAGTAAAACAGGGGATTAAGAATATTGAAATGGCAACCAGGAAACCAAAGAGTAATAGCCTTCAGCCACTTGCTTCTATAGCCACATAGGTGGCTTCATAAAACGAAAGAGCTTTTTGTCCACTCTTGGACCACACTACATTATTACAAATGCAATATTGTAAGAAAAGGAGAGAAATTTAAATGGAAAGAGGGTATATTTACAATAAAACTTGCAATTTGCTAGAGAAATTTGCCCATTAAGGGCACTGGGATAGGTAGAAGTTATTTTTTAGATATACTTTAACAGCATAATTGTTTCTTCATAGTCCAGTTAGAGGAGGCAAACTTATTATTTTATAATAAGTCTTAAGTGTTACAATAAGCATCAGCTTTTAGTGCTAACATACTAATTTATATTTAGTATTACAGGGCTATACAAGAAAAAATTTAAGTAATGAAAGGCACTTTGAAACACTTCTATAACAAAACTAAGGAATGATACTTTTTATATTACAGGTGAGTAAAGATTACTTTCCCCACCTAGATAAACACTTTAGAATAAAAATTTCATCATGTCAGATATCTGCTGAAAAAAACCCAATGGTTTCCATTCACACTTATTTTTCTGTAGGAAAGGGATCTTTGGAAATTGGAATTTCTTTCCTATGGATGAAATAGTTGCATGTGTATATTAAATTCATAGGATATTGGTGATATGGGATAAAGGCACTGTCCACCTTATATAACTCTCATAGTGAAAAACTAACTCATTGCAGGATAGCCATGTTTAATTATAAAGTTTCTCTGAATTCTTGGTCTATCAAGGTTCTTTAAAATTATTGTCACTGTCATCCTTTAATTTTTATGGAATACCTCAATTTTAATAACATGGAGACATAAATTGCTCCAAGTATACTTTGCAATAGGAAATACTGTCACTGATCCTGAAAACTGTGCTATTCAAATTTTGACATAAGAAGGTTTATGCTGGGGTATATCATGCATGCCCTTTTGCTAATGGTGACTAAAATTTTCTACAGAAAACCACAGGATCTTCCACATTAGCAAACTGCACTCACCCAAGTTACCTGGATTTAAGCCCATACCTTTGAAGACCAACTGCTGTATATTCAGTTCTATTCTACACACTACTTAGCATACTGTGATAAGGGATGACAAAGATACTCTAGGCTTCCAAGTTTTGTCACAGGCAATAGGTTTGGATGAAACATGCTTTTCCGTTTTAAATCACAGCCAATTTTAGGTATGTATGTCCTTTCAAATACCTTCTGGTTATCAAAACTAGGATTAAGATTGTTTATGGATTAACTATTATGGTTTGCTGTACTATGCTAGGATGAATAAGAAGCATCATGATAAATATGGCTTATCTTCCTCAAGTCAATTTTACTCAAAGACTTTGGAGAAAATCAAAGTCTAGCCAAAGAACTAGTAAATATTATGTTTTGAAAATATTATAACAGGTAATATCAAGTAGAATAAAATTTATCAGGATTTTTATGGTGGAAAGACTTGGAAACTCATGCTTAAGGTGTATCACATGGGGCTACAAACCCAGACTCTATGCCTGGCCACTCATCCTGCAAGAGGTTAACTGAAAGCCTCAAAAAACTAAGAGCTTCTCTGGAAGATCCCAAATTCTTAACCAATGACACAAATATCCAAGCCTCAAAATGGCATTGAACGAGGCTTTTTGCAAAGCAAAATAATAGCACACAATACGTAAACAGAGCAACAACCCACCAGCCAGACCCCACAAATACAAGGTAAATGTACTAATACATGAGTAAATAGACCAACATGTAAGGAATACCAAATAAACAACAATGCTGATTCTGTGGCAAATAAATATGGTAGGTGTAAAATAAAACTGCACAACACTGACTATAAAAATTAAAGCTTCTCAAATTTTACTACTTAGCTAAAAACATAGCACAAACTGGTTTTCTTTCCCTTTTGTTTCTCCTTTAGGTGAATTCTCTATGTTGAAACAGAATGTTTTAGTTGAAAAACTTTGCAAAATTATGGTACCATAGAAAATTAAGGTTTGCTTCCCCACTTACTTAAAACCATTCTCCAAACTTTCTATTTCTGGTAAATTAAAAAAAAAAAAATTAAGGCAGAAATATTTTATTGGTATGATTAAAGAGAGATAACAGCATTAGTTACCACAGAATTAAAACAAAAATTAACACTTGCCCTGTAATTCTAGTCAAGCGGTGTTAATGAAGTTTCATTGTGCAGAAAATATAATCTTTATTCAACCTCACCTCAAAGAAGAAACATTATTTAGTTCATTTCTTTATATAAATTACAAATCTTGTGTATAGATCTAGAGACCCACATTATACTCAAAGCGCAATATAAAATAAAAATGTCAACAACAGGTTATATTAATAATGAAGAAAGGTTTGGACTTTGACATTTCATCATTTCAAAAACTTAGGAAAATAAAACTAGATTGGCAAATGTCAACAATATTAAAAGATTTGGAAGTGAACATAACAGTAATATGGAGATTTGGAAATAAAAACCTATTTCATGAGTAACTTTGATACAGTTTTTAAAATGATATAATTTTCACCCCAAAATGAATTCTTATGAAAGGATGAAAAAGAAACTAGAAACTTGAAATTAAGACAATATATTTTGAGTGACTGTGAGAAAGAACAAAAGAGTGCAATTAATAATTTATATATCATGGTTTTATACAACATCATTCACCTCATTTAATGGAAGAAGGTCATGATGTAAAGATACAGTTTTCTGCTGTCCTTTCAAAGGACACTTTGTAAATTGTTCCTTAGTGATGACATATGAAAATATATATACAAAATAATGAAAAAAAAGTAATTCTAACCTAGAACTAAGAGAGGTTTAAGAGGTTAAAGATCATGATTTTAATTTATATTTTACAATGAACTGGTCCAAATATAAGTAGTTATACTTCCACAATTGATGCTAATATTTCAGCATCATTCTAATTTTAGTATGTGTAATGTAAAAACAGGTACAGTTTCTATTGAATAAGAGTAAGAACTCTTAAAAGTTCAGATTCTTACCTATATCAGCTTGTGGGGAGAAGAGCTACCTAGGGAAAGTTTTAAGTTTTGAGAATTAAGAAACCAACACTCTAAGAGTTACACAAGTCATTACATTTTGTAAGTCAACAAAGGCTTTTAAAATAAATGCATTTTAAGAACAGCAATATATAATTGCCTTTCTAAACTAACTGAATGATTCAAAAAGTTAAGGACAAGAAATAAAAAAAAATCCTAAAACTATGTGCAATAGAGATTGATACTATAGACAGAGTGACAGACACCAGGAGCCTTGTTCTGAGGCCCACTCATAGATGGAAATATCGAAAATAAAAACAAGCGAAGTGCTGGATATTTTGCACAGGTTACGGTCTGGGGGAGCTAACATGCAAAGACAAAGAAAAAAAATGTTTTTTTCTTTAGAAAACATGTATTTAGAATGAATTGCCCTTTGTTTATTTAAATATTTTTTCTTATATATTCAACCTAACACCTAAGGAATTTATTTTTAAAGCCAGTGGTGCAACATTTATTTTTAAAGTCACATTTCTGCAACACTTCCTTTCATAGGTTCCAGGGTAATGTTTTATTTTTAGAGCCACTGTATAATTGCAACATTCACTTCTAACTCTAGTAGTTTTTAATAACTGTGGCATATGGTTGCTTACTAGAAAATACAATTAGGTGTCTTTAAAAAACATGGATGAGACAGTCTGCCAAATAACTTGTAGTCATATTAACTACTACCAATTATGCTTCTTGTTAAAAAATAAACAACAAAAAAGCCTCTCCAAACAAAATATAAAACAAGCTCTATCAGAAAGGGGAAAAATAACTGTAAATATGCTAATAGAGAATGCATGGTGCTAAGAAATCTGGATTTCTTATAAAGTCCTATATAGCTATAACTAAATTAAGATGGGTAATTTCCCTGTATTTAACGAAAAAAAAAAAAAAAAGAGGAGGGCAGTGGAGAGTAGAAGACTGCACCAGATAAACTTTAAGATTACTCTCCAGTTCAATTCTATGATTCTAAAAAAAAAAAATATAAGACTTATGGGAAATGGAAGGATATTTACAGCAAAGGTCTAGAAAGGCTGAACTGTTTTAAAAATGAAACAAATCCTTCAGCAGTTCACAAAACATGAATTAAATTATAGCTCAAGATTCCAAATGGATTTGCTGGGCAGAAGAGATTGTCATTATATAGACAACAATCACCAGGAATACAATATGGAAACATTAAATATTTAAAATTATTTCAGGTAACGATTTTTCCTTTCAAAAGCCAGGTCCTTTCTCATAGATAATTTCAATCACCTAAGGTAACATGATTGAAAGTATTTCCCAGTGGGGGAAAGGAAGACAATTATTTTTAATAATGCTGTTTTAGAAAATTCATGTCCTCAGATATAAAATATCGTATATTAAAAAAATTGTACCAAATTGTTCTTTGTCCCTGCAATCTGGTCTGCAGAATTTTTACTAAAATATGTCAGAATTAGTAAATGAGATTTAGGGTTAAAGGTGTAAAGAGAATGCTATGAGATCAAGTGCCAAATGTGTCATTTCATTACTCTCTGTGAGCCTCCACACTGGGCTGCTCATGGAGTTCACAGTACTCAGCACCAGCTCACCTGTTCTTTTATAAGCCTTTTGTGGGCAAGGACTATAACTTGTTCATTTTTGTATTTCATCAACTCATTCCAGTTTTCAATAAATGCTTTATAATTTATTGTTGAGTGTAATTAAAAATATATACCTCAAACACCACCAAAAAAACAATACACTTGGGAGCAGATGTAGCTCAAGTGGTTGAGTGCCTGCTTCCCATATATGAGGTCCTGGGTTCGAGCCCCGGTACCTCCTAAAAGCAAAACAAATGAATGAGAAAACCAACTCTCACTGGGGAGTGGATGTAGCTCAGTGGTTGAGCACCTGCTTCCCATGTACGAGATCCTGGGTTCAACACCCGGTACCTCCTAAAACAAAACAAAAACAAAAACAAAAAAAAATGTACTTAAGTGCCAATTACTATACTATTCATTTTAAAGTAATGGATTAAGATGCCATTATGAAAGTTTTAATCAATATAGGCTTTATATATATAGGATATTTTAAAAATCTTTGTAACTTTTAACTAGAAAAGAAAGTTTAAAAACCATAGAAATAGAATCATTTCACTAAATAAATATAAAGATTTATGATCAGTCAATTTAACATCTTTTGTTTAAAATTAAGTACTTTTTCTACTACTATTTATGAAGTTAAAGACTCTATGAGGGAAGCGGGTGTGGCTCAATGGATAGAGCTCCCGTTTACCATATGGGAGGCCCCGGGTTCGCTTCCCGGGGCCTCCTTGTGAGGGCAGGCCAGCCTGCGCAGCACGGTGGGCTGATGCAGCAGGACCTCACAGCAAGGGGGAGATAAGCAGACATGGAAGAAACACACAGCGAATGGACACAGTAAAACACAAGCAGCAAGGGGGGGATAAATAAATAAATAAATCTTTAAAAACAAACAAACAAACAAAAAAAAAAACTCTGATACATCAAATTTTGCCAGCTCTGTTTTAGGTTGGATCGATTTTGCCCCAGATGCTCTTATAGAAGTTTTTAAAATAGAAGTACATATTGAGACAGTGTAATTTCTAAATGTATTCAAGTCATGTGTATTTTATGGTATGCACATTAATAACTACTGGGGAGGAGGGAGGGAGAGAAAGATAAAAGAACCCCATCCCATCAAATTCTTTTCATTTCTAATTAACATGAGAAATAAAAATTTTAACTGTTACAATTTGAAATAAAATTATTGAATTTGAATACACATGAATGTATGTTCATATATAATTTTGCCCTTGAATGCCATAATGGCAGAAAATGGACTGAGGTAAAGTCCATACTGAATAAATCTACACAAATATCTGAGAGATGGGACACAATGCAGCTTAAACATCCTATTATATATTGCATCTCCAATGTCTGGTTTTGGTTTTATTACAAAATGCATATATTTACATTCAATATTAAAAGGAAGAGAAGGAATTGAGGATAAATCACATGGAACTTAAAAAAAAAAAAATGCATTCTAGTATTTTCAGGGACACCCAGGAGAAAAGCCAAAATTTTTACAAATAATAGTAAAGCTGATTCTTAAAACTGAAGTCAAATTCCACATACAATCTGATGTTACTGCTTTCCCTTTTCTGGAGTTCCCAAATACTTGATGCGTGGCAGTGCTGGCAGTGAATGCGAGTAATAACAGAAACCACAAATCTTTAAAGTCAAATTGAACAAGAAAAATACATTATATTTGATAAATTCTGGAGCAGGCAAAAATGTTGAGAGTCCTTATATGAAGCATAGAATAGCAATATAGTAAATAAATCAACAATTTATACATAATATACTGATGCTCACTGTCAGTAGATAAAGAGAGAGATATATTCACACAAACATATACATCCATACACACACATACACAGACATAAATTATCAAGATATATGCTGACATCAGTATATATCAGTTCTTCTCACATACTTATAGCTATAAAATGCTACAATTTCAGACCAAGATCACAAAGTATTTTAAGTTTCCTCACCCTTTGCTTCAAATGAGTTAAAAAAAAAAAAAAAAGACCAAATGTATCTTTAAAAGAAAGTATGTATAATAAACTGTTAAATATTTTGCATCTACCTTTATAGCGGAACTCCTTATTAACTAGCCCTAAAAGAATTTTAGTAAAAAATCCTACAAGGTAATACAAATTTATGGAAGTAAGGGTATTTCCCCCTTTCAAATAGTTTTAAATTTTCTACAATGTATTTAGGAAATTTTCCTGGAATGTGGATGGCAGATTTAATCAAAAGGAAAAATTTTAAGTACTATATTTGACCTACAACAGATGGAGCCTTGCTATATAACGTGGACCATGCTATGGAAATACACTTAGTGCCTTCTGAAAATTAAACCCACTAAGAAGGTAGTAAAGGTCAATTTCTGTATTATATGTATACACTCAATATAAATTCCAATGGGATTAACAGTTCTATTCTAAAGCAATATTGTGATACTCTTCATTTGATTCTGCAATACTTTTCCTACTTTTGAGGCAACAAAAGATAAAAACAGAGTTAAATAGTGAATAACATCAGTGATATTTCTTCCTCAGAAAATAGAAAGAACCTGAAATGGGATTGTGTTTTCTTTTTAAGTTATCAAATGGAAAAACAACCAAAAAAAATTGGCAGAACAAATTTTATTTAAATAAATGCTTCCAGTACAACCAATAGGAAACCCCCTCAAAAAAAAAACACAAAACAAAACCTATGAACACTATATATTGCATTCAAAAACAAGACAAAACAACAAATGATGCCCTTTTGAGTATTTCCAGCTTCTCTTCATGGCAACCTCATAATTAATTTAAAATATTAAACATTTTAATAGTATCTTCATAAAGGATATTTTTTTCTAAGTTAAAATCCCAACTACTTTGTACTTAAAATGTTGGAGTTGCTTTCATTAAAAAGAAAAAAGGAAAAAAAAAAAAAAAAACAATAAAATCAGCTTAACATAAATTTATTGTACAATACAAAAAATAGGCATACTGGAAAATAAAAGGTACATTATTAAATATACAAAGCAAATAAAAGTTAAACAACACAAATGTTTTAATCAAACACTAAGATAAAATGCACAACATTTATGCTGAAAACAAAGTATTTCAGGAAGAATTTGCATTTCAAATGAAATGTTAAGGATGCCAAAAAGAAAAACAAATATGCTAACTTCTAAATGCTTGAATATCAAGAATCAGTAATGGCACGAAACAGATTAAACAAACCCAACAATACTGGGTACTTTTCAAGAATTTCATTTGAAAATATATTAAAAATAGTAAAGGAATCAAAATAATGTCCTTAATTCTGGCAAAGTTTTTCTTTCTTTCTTTTTAAAAAATAATGTTTGGGGACCTATTCACAATATCTTCCCTCTTCTTCCATTTATACTGTCCTCCAATAGAAGATAAAACAAGTTTTTTTTTTTTTTTTAATGTCTGGAACTTTATCCTTAACAATATTCTACAAACACAGCATAGCTTAGATAACTCTATTTCGTTTACAAATATGCATTTAAGCCTTACCTAGTGTCACCAACAACCTAATTTAAAAATCTATACAAATATGTACATAATACGGAATATTAAATCTAATTGTTATTCAGCAATGTTTTACTGTCTTAATAACAGAATCATTTTTACCACATTTTCATTTTATATTAAGACTGACACCTGAATTAAATAGTAAAATATAGAAATTTAGAGCATAGGGGGAAAAAAAATAAAGGCTTCATTTAAACTATCAATTAAGGCACTCACTTGCCCAAACCACAAATGGCCCTGGTGGAACTAATACAAATGTGATACTGTCCAAGGGTCCAACAGTGGCAAGGCCATGAAGAAGCATCACTTTCCTATAAATGGCCAAACCAGAAGCAGCCTCAGGATATGCACCTGCACACACCCTAGAGGAACATTTGAGTAACCATAAAAATCCATGGTAAAGTCCTCTAAAACTTAATACAAAATTATTTAAATATATAAATTTAATACTTAAGTTAGCCCAAAAGGCTTTTGACTAGTATTTTTGAGAGGGAACATCTGTTCCTAATATCATAGTCCCCAAAACTCAAGACATCATATGATCAGGATTTTCTATAATTAGATTTACACTACAGTATCTCAATCACATCGTGAAATCTTGCTTGCTACCCTATATTTACTTTACAGATTTTGCACTACCAAATAAAAGCCAAGATCCTAAGAAACTACCCAGTTCTCCTTCTAATTCTTACCCTCCCCCCAGCCCACAAAGTAAAAAATTTACATGACTAAAAATAAATTTTTAAAAAATTCTGAAAGAATTGTGGTGGAAAAAACAGGGAGGTATGTGGAGGGAGGAAGAAGTGTGAATAGGTCCTACAGAACTTTAAAATCACTTTGCCAAGACAGATTTTAAATAGTGGAATAATTATTTGAAATCAGGTTGCAGAGAACCTAAAGTTCTCTTAAAAACTAGTTTTGCTTCTCAATATTACATTCTTATAACCAAACAAAAAGATTCAGATCTAGCAGATATTTTAATAGTATACTTACTATCTTTAGACTGCATTAACTTCCTAAGTACTCCCAAGAGTTCACATAGAACTTACTTTATGAAATGTTATTATAATTTGCCATAAAAGAAATATTCAGTAGCATTTAGGAAATTATTAAAAGCTAAATACCAAGGATTTGCCATTCATACTTAAATCTAACAGAAAAAGTTAAGTGCATAATTGTGAACATTTGGTTTTTGAAGATACTATCTTTCCTTCTAGGTAAGTAACCATTATAGCTTTTAAATAAGAAACATATGATATTAGCTTACATCTGAAATTCTTTGGCTGGAATGTTTGAGTAATGTAAGACATTCCTGTATATGACAGTTCTGATAGAATATGAGTATAGGAGTTGAAAAGTAAAAAAGCAAGGAGACAACTTATATTTAATAGGGTTAAGTAACCAAGTGTTGTTTGATAAAATTTAAAATGGATTTTAAAAAACTCAAAAACAACCTATCACTAAAAATAGTATAAATGAAAATTTAAGCTCATTTTGTAATCTACTGCCGTTTTAAATAAAATTATTTGGGATTCATTATTTTGCATTTTTAGTTTTATATTTAGCATAGAAATAATTTCTATTGCCACTTTGGAACTATAGACATCATGTCAATTTTAAAAGTGGAAAAGAAAACACAAAATGCAGTAAAACAAGTTCAATGTAGGGGTTTTAGAACTAAGAAATTACAATTTTCTGTTATTATCGTAAATGGGATTATCTAATTATATAGTCTAAAATTTTAATTACATTAAGAAAAATTTAAAGAAATTTTTTCCTTTCTGTATTTTTTCTTTAAAATAAAGCAAATTTTCTTTATTTGTAAATACCTTTTTAAAGACCAACAAATTCACTTTTTAATCTATTATCTTTACACAGAGATTAAAAAAAAAAAAAAAAGCTTTATAGATCCAACACCCAAGGTTTAGAACACAAAAAACTCAAATAAATATAGTATGCAAAAAAGCTAAAGATGTTTGACAGCTTAAATGAAGAACATTCTGAAACTAGAACCCATTTCTTTAGCTTTTCTCTCCCAGACTTTCCATTCTATATACTACAGTTGTGGAGATGTCCTCATTTGACTCAGGTGACACTTTTTTCCATACTGTCTCTTTTAAAGCAAGTTCTTGTTGCAGACTTTCATAGTCCAATGGTCCAAAGGAATGCTAGTTGTTCAAGCAACATACATAATTTATTAGTGCACTTGAGTGAAGAAAGGTCCAAGCTATAAAATGGTATTTTTCAATGAACATTATTAAAATCTGTTAAAATTTTCACCCACCACCATCTGATATTTTGTTCCATGCTACTCATGTTGACTCTCATGGAAGTTTCTATTCTTTTGGGCTTTACATAATTCTCTTATATTATCAGAAGTTACTTTGGAATTAAAGACAGGAAAACTTTCTTAGTTTGTAATTAAAATATCTTCTTCTTATAAGTACTCATAAATACTTCATATTAGCTTCAAGTCTAACTAGGTAATTTTACTATAAACATCTTCCATATAGAGTGCAAAGGAACTGAATTAAAATGCTCAGCACAGGTCCCTTGATCTAGTGAATATCTATTTAATCCAAAAAATCTTGTCCCTGAGATTTAAGTCCTGACTCTTAATACTAGCTCCAAAAAGGAAAGTACATATGTGCAATAATATGAAGCCAAATATACTGATAATAAATAAGACTTTAAAACTTATTATAGGGCTTCATAAGGTCTCACTAATATTTCCCTTTCTTCATTTACATACCCATCCACACAGTAGGCAAGGAGCCAAAATAAACTTCAATTTAGGACTATAATGGGCAAATACTAAGAGTAAAAACAAGACTTTCTTTTTAACTACTTTTATTGAATATGTAGCCCTTTTCATTGTGTCTTCTTCACAGAGAATTCTAAAAATTTTGCTTAAAATAGCATAAAATGGAGGGAAACCCTGCTGCTAAGCGAGGATGAAAATGTCAACAATTTTTACTCTCATTTTTGATTAGCAAAAAATGAGGCCACCAAAACAAAGTTAAACAGGCGAGTCTCACTTTCTCTCTCTTAAAAAAAAAGGATATTACATAATATTATATATAATAATTTTGCTTACCCTTTGATCACCACCTTCTCTTCGAGGATCAAGTTTTTTTGCAAAGTGTCTCAAATTATCATAGTTATGGAAATTGCACAGAGAAACCAGATCCTGTAAATAGATAAACAGAACAGGTATAAAAAATTGGCTTTTCATTGGCTATTGTTTACTCACATTTTAACCCACTGTGTTAACATTATCCAGCCTATTTCACGGAAACCATCAATGCAAGTTAAAAAAGCAGCATGATGCATTAAGAAGAGAAACGAAATCAGAATATGATATAGAAACAGATTTTGAAACACCACTTACTAGCATGACCCTAGAGCTCAGTTACTCACCTTGTCTAACTTTCATTTTCTATAAAATGGGGATTATATTAACAGGCCACATGAAAGGATTCTATCAAAAACTATAAAGAACCATAAAAATATAAATATTCTGGTTACAGTCTATTATAATTTACTTTATATACAATCCAATGTCATTCTCTAGTTTTTGTAAAATTTAGAGGAATGAAAAATCAAAATTTTAACTGAGTAAGTCTGAGGCAAAAATTATGGTACTCAACTCAGGCTCTAGGAAATATAAATGTAAATAAAACCAGATGCTGAAATACTAATTGGCAAGAACTGGGTGACAACATAAAATACGGAACTCATCAAAAGCAGTCATGCTTTAAAAAACAAAAAACAAAAAAAACCTATTCCTTTTGAATACTGCCCTCTCCTCCACCGTGCAACTAATACTTGGAATTAATTTCTAGCTCTGTATATTAAGGCAGTAGTTATTTCATTAAAAAAAAAAAAAAAAAAAAAGATTTAGGGGAAGTGAATGTGGCTCAAGTGACTGGGCTCCCACCTACCACATGGGAGGTCTGTGGTTCGGTTCCCGGTGCCTCCTAAAGAAGACAGCGAGCTGGCGCAATGGGCAGGTGCACCAGCTGACACAAGATAACACAACAAGAGACACAAGAAAAACAAATTGAGAGACACTACAAAGCAGGGAGCGGAGGTTCCCGGTGCCTCCTAAAGAGGACAAGCAGGCACAGTGAGCTGGTGCGATGGGTAAGCGTGATGAGCTGATGTGACAAGATGACGCAACAAGAGACACAAGAGGAAAAACATAACAAGAGACACAACAAAGCAGACAAAGGAAGTGGCTTAAGCGATTAGGAGCCTCCCTCCCACATAGGAAGTCCCAGATTCAGTTCCCGGTGCCTCCTAAAGAAACAAAGAAGACGAACAGACGCAGCAAGTACAAACAACAAGGGGGTGGGGAGAAATAAATAAATAAAATCTTAAAAAAAAAAAAAAAAAAAAAAAAAAAAGACTTATGAAAGGTAACTTATGAATAAAGATATTCAACCATGAAGATTAAAGATGATACATTAAACTATAATCATTCTTAATTATGGTGGATTTTAAATTACCTTCTCCAAGTTTACTATCTTTTGCTGAGCTTTATAAAAACTAACTGAAAACTAATTACAAACGTGAAAATTAAAACAGAGGCATCAAACAAATGTAACTTTCTGTAAGAATAATTATATGAGCTCTCTTATAGAGGCACTCGAAGCTTCTGTGACTACCCAGCAACTCGCACACATGTAGAGTACTGAGAATCAAACTACCACGGAAATGGGTAAAAAACAGAATTTTGCAGGGCTCAATTTATTTGGATCATTATTTCCATTAAGAAAATATGCTTACATGACAGAAGTGAATTCCTTTAACGCTGTTGCCCATCTTGTCTAGAGGAGGGGACCAGCACATCATGCCCATAACATTGGGGACAACTAAAAGAATACCCCCAGCAACTCCAGATTTTGCAGGAAGACCAACCTGAAAATAATTTGAAAAAAGGAACACTCATATTAATATTTTAAAATAAGAAAAGTATGTCCAACAAGAGGAGAACTGGTTAATAAATTATGGTATACAGCCATACAATAGAATTCCAACATTAAAAATGTTATAGATATATATCAACATGTTATAGTATAGTAAATGAAAAAGTTATAAAACAGTTTGGGATACATTTAAATATTGAAAATATTTGGAAAGATACACTCCAAGAAGTTAAAGTAGATTAAATTGTGGGCTATGGTTTTTTAACTTGATTCTTATTTTCTAATTGTTCGACAACAAACATGTATTATTTTAAATATAAAAAGTTATTTTCAATAAAATAGTTTACAACTAGAAAACAATGAGAAATTATGTCTTCCTCAAAGATTATCTGTGGTATACCATCAAAGAAATATCTGGGGAACAGAGATAAAATGGTAACCCAAATTAATTCTTTTAAAAAAAAAGTTAAGTTTATATTTTGCAAAACATTACAATTATGATAAAAGACAAAATTAATGTCATCAAGGCAGGGTTCATTAAGGGCTTCCGAACATTCAGACATTAAGTACCTTTTGATAGAAGTACACCAATGAAGTAATGTGACACAACACAAAACACCAGAATTGAATTTACTAATTTACAGGAAATACAAGAGACAATGGAACAGATGCAACTGGCAAAATCTAGACTGAGAAACTGTTCAAGATAAATGACTGTTTTTTCAACCAAAAATAACAACAACAAAAAAAGTCAAGGGGAGATCTATAGATTAAAGATAGAAAGACATAATCAATGAATCACAATGTCAAACAAACTTTAAAATGAATAATAATTTATAAAGCAATCTAGAAAGTTTGAACACTGACTAAATATTTTAATGTTAAAGAATAAACTTTTTAAGATTTTTTAATATGTAGTAAGAGTACTGTGGTTATTTTATTTTATTTTTTTTTAAGTCCTTATTTAGAATTACATACTGAAATAAGATGAAGATAGGGGAACAAGGTGTGCATACAGATGAAACAAAACTGGCCATGTACTGATAATTATTGATACTGAATGACAGGTTCACAGGATTCATTAAATGCATCTCTAGTTTTTGTTATGTTTGAAATTTCAACAAAAAATTTAGAAGGGCATTATGACTTGACAAACAGAATGAAGTGAAAAAAAGTCTATCCCTTTCACAAGTAGCAAATGCACAAGAGAACTTAAAGTACATTTTTTAGATGTTTTAACTTTAATACACTTTCAGTCCTTTAAAACATCTATGGTTATAACCCAATATGTAAACAACACATTTATGCACTGTTTCTGAACTGAAGGAGTTCTTGAGGTATGTAATAATCATAATGCTCTAAATATTAACAAGCATAAGTAAAGAAAGTCTGTACTAACCTTGTACACTGGGATGCCTTAAAAGTAGAAGTGATATGGTTGTATGAATTAAACTTCTAGTTCTTAAGAACATCTGGGAGACTGCTTAACTATATTAATTACCAATTTTGTAACAAATTAACTTTGAAAACAAGTCTCCCTCAAATTAATGTACAGGTTCAGAAGCAAAGTTCAAACTGCATTTTTAGAAGAATAAGTACAAACTACTTTCTTGCCAGAGAAAATTAAGATTAAACAATTACTTACATGGAAAGCAAACTGCCCTGAGAAATCATACATGCCACAGGAATGCATTAAACTCAGCGTATTTCGAACTGCTTCAGGGCTCAGTACTCTTTCACCAGTAATTGGGCAGAAACCACCATTAGCCAGTGTTGCAGCCATCACACTAGCTGATTCACAAGTCACTTCAATGGAGCATAGCTAAAACAGAGAGAAAATGAATTCTAAAAATTCAGGTCCATAATACTTTTAGCATTAAAGTTGACTTCTACACCAGTAACCCTCCCCTGCCATATTTGCCAAAAGAACATTCCCAACCATTGCAGTTTCAACCACAGACCTGCAAATCCCCAGAGTTCACCAGAGGTTCTGAGGTTTGGGAGAGGGAAGAATAGGTATAATATGGGGGCATTTCCAGGACATTGGAGTTGTCCTGCATGACACCGCAGTGATGGATACAGGCCATTGTATATTTTGTCATAACTTACAAAACTGTGCAGGACAGAGTGTAAACTACATTGTAAACTGTAATCCATGGTTAGTAGCAATGCTTCAATGTGTTCATCAACTGTAACAAATGTACCACACTAATGAGGGATATTGTTGATGTGGGAAAGTGCAGGAGGGCATATGGGAACAGCTTATATTTTTATGTAACATTTATGTAATCTAAAGTTTTTTTAAACATTAAATTTCTTTTTTAAAAAGTTAACTTCTAAAATACTTTGTTTTATCTAGTATTTCATAAGATCTGAAATCTTTCTTCCAAAGGGATTATTTTAATTTAACTTGATGACATTCCAGAGATTTCAAATGACCAAAGTTCCAGTCCTTTTAAGGTTATCCTGATTTATCCAGTTATTCAGCTCTCTAATGGCAGAACCAGGATAGGAAGAGCCAATCCTTAAGCACTAAGATTTAATTGCCTCATGTGATATTCAAACTTGCTTAAATATTAATGCTTTCTGTGGAACATACAACACACAAATTTTTATCTCAACAGGGGAAAATGAGTGATTTTTTTTTTTTAAAGAACATCTTAAAATTTTAATTCTTTCTTTACAGGTACTTAGACCACTTTTGATTAAGAAAACTGTAGAAAGTTAGTAACTGCCACAAGAAGACACCAGGCGGTGGCACGTGTCAATTTTCCAGAGTCCTGCTTTGCCAGGTGTCAATGCACTGCTCAGGGTCTCTGCTCACGCTTGCTAGAATCATTCACGGCAGATTTTAGTCCAAAGTTCGCTTTTCCCCATATTTCTTTGTAAACTCTTGCGCGTTCTTAAGGAATTTTTTACAGTCTTTAGAGTATTCTTCAGCTGTGTCAGCCCAAAGCGGGTGCTCGGGCTAGGGGTCATTCACCAGCGCAATGAAGGACTGCATTACTTGGTCAGTTTTGGTGGTTGGCTTCATTGTCAGCCCTAATTACTGGCAGACAGGCCTGCTAGATCTTTGTTTTAAATGTGATCTTCGGTGGTTTGAATGGGTACTCTGCTGCAAAGCTGATTTCAATTCTGAAGTCCCCCTTGTCATAGGGAGGGTTGTCAGGAACAATAAGTCCTTGCCAAGTCAATAAATTAGCTTCATCAACCTGCATGTTACAGATGTTTTCATTCCACATTTGTGGATTTCTTCAAGCTCCTTCATCAGCCTCCTGCTGGCTGCTATCTTGGATCTGGTGCTGCTGCTTCTCCCTCATGATGTATTTTTAAAGTAAAATCGACCTATACCAGTATTTAGATAGGAGTCTACATGAGAAATTACCACTTTAGGGAAAAAAAATGCTAAATGTCTGACATTTTGCCTATAATGAAGCTCAGTGTCCTCAATGATATGGCAACATGCAAACGACAAAGGGGAAGAAAAGTCGAAAAGATTAGCTAGTTGTAGTCTGGATGCTCTGTGTGCCTATACGAAAATGTGACCTTTTAAACCATTTATTAATATTCAAACATGTATTTGATATTGACTATGGGTACTGGATACATTATGATAAGCAAAAAAAGATAAAGCCTAGGTACTCTAGGATGAAATTTTTACATCTAAATATAATCAAAATTCTTGAAATAGTTTACTACAAATCCCAAATATACCCATAAAACTAAAATAATATCTTACATATTTTATTTTTAATTAACAGCAACCAAGATGGTAGGGGAGGGGAGGGGAGGGGAGGGAAGAAGAGGCAAAGGAGAGGGAGAAAAATGTCCTCAACTAAACCTTCCTCCAAGATCATACTCCAAAGATCTCCAGGAGGCACAAGGTATGTGGAAATAGCAACAAAGAAAACTAATTAACTACAGTAAATTAGAAAACTGTGTAACTTTGATTGGGATCTCCTTTTGATCAACTTTCACTTTTGTCCATTTATATAACATTTTCTTCTCTATTTCTCCAAATACAAAATCTACTCAGTATACTGTCATAGCCAATACAGTATGATACAGAAGATTTAATCTTGAAACACTTTGTAAAAGAAATAAGATATAAATTCCAATGACTATTTCCTAATTTAGACTTAGTATTAATTGGAATTTTGTTTTACATAAGGTGACATACTTCTGATTTCACAAAGCCCAGTTTAGGGGTTCTTTCCTGATACCCTGATGGATGTTCAATTAAATATAGCCCTTCTCCAAAAAAAGTAAATATGGCTTCTATGGCTATCTCTTGAATTTTTGCCCTGAAGTGTAGAAATTTCATAGTAAAAAGATAGCAACTAAGCTATAATAGGCAAAGTTAAATAAGTAAACCAAGGAAAAGAAAATGTGGGCTAGGGAAAAAATAAAGACTATTAGATAAAGGAGTAAAAATGATACTATACTCCATATAGCACTTTATATAGTTTACACAGCAATTTCACACATATCATCTAATATTATCTTCAATGTACTCTGTCAAGTTACATCAGGCATATGTTACAGGATCAGTAATTGAAATTAGGTCACAAGGGTAATAAGTGGACAGGTTAGATATTGAATTTTATATTGATAGACTTTGAAACCCTGATTCACATTTCTTTACACTGACAACATGGATATATTTATATGTTATTTAGTCTACTAACACTTTTACTATTTAATATAATCTCATATAAAGAGCACTGGATGAGGAGATATCTCTGGTATATATCTGCTTCTCCAACTATCTGGGCTGATGACAAACTGTGACCTCAACTTCTATTACAATCTACTTCATTATTAATTCCCATTCTATAAGATTATTAAAAGGTTAAAATTGAAGCATCTTCAAAAGTAGGGAGACATAGACAAATGCAGGTAAACTAGAAATAAACTACATAACTTCATATTATAGACCCATCAGGAACACCAATGGTATTAATTCTTTAAAAATAAACTGAACCGAAAATATGGGGGACAGGGTGGGTATCCAAGAAAGCTATCCTAAATTGAGTTCAACACCATAGCAGATTATGTATGTGAGTAGTCCTTTTCCCCGACCAATATGGAAAGCTACTATAACTCAGAAGAAAACCCATTAAGTGACAATACAGAAATTTTCTAAACAACTATTTTTATAGCACCAGTTAAGCCAGGATATAGTACCAACAAAGAACTTAAAAAAAGATATCAAGATAGCTGATAAACTCCCTTTGAAATGCTGAATATGAGTTCTCTGATAAAGAAACAAATAGCTTCTCTCAAAGAAAATTGAACTTAGAACTAAAAAAAAACAAAGCAAAAGAAACAGAGCTCAATTTATAATCAGGAGAAGCCAATTTCTGGGACCATACTTTTTTTTTTTTTTTAAGACAAGGGAGTAAGGAGTTTATTAAGAAACAAGAAAACGAGAGAAGTACACAGTCCCAGGCATGAATCGCAGGAGGGCTGCAGAGTTAAGACGCACCACCATACATTATTTTTGACACTTGTTATACATGTTTTTTTCAGAAAATATTTTCCCTATTATATTCTAAGACATGAATTTTTAGGAGATATGGGCACTAGACTGTGTTTCCATAAGTTTCAAGAAAACATTTTTTTGAAAAGTCAATGAGAATGTATTATTTTCTCTTGGCCTTGAGAAAAGTTTTCAGAGACATCAGAGGCAAAATATGATACACCAATTTATACACAGAATTTATACAACTAAAGTAAATTACCTGAAAATAGAAGTCTAATATACCAACCATGTCTGTGCCTTCTGGAAAACACTGAAAAAAAAAAAACAGAGGCAATTAAAACTTAATATAGGCACACAGAAAAAAAAATAATGCATATAACACTGAGAACAAAGGAGCACATAACCTTATAAGGGTGTAAACATAAAATTATTAAGGAAAATAGGGCAAAATTACATCACATCATATTAATTTCCAAATACTAGTTTACCTGACAATGATACACTGATTCCTAATTTATCTATCATGTTTTTGGATCAGTCATTTAAAATAAAAAGTCAAGTGTAATCAACAATAGTCAGGCATTATACTTTTGAAAAATTGGATTAAATCTCAACCAGAATTTGCAGTAATGTAACTAGTTCAATACTGGAAGTACTGCCAGATACAAATCAATTTAATAATAACATAAAATAATTAATAGCATCAACTCGAGTGCTTTCCCAAAACTTCTGCACCTTAAATAGTAATATGTAGTTGTTTAATGGCTATTGTTGAATTCTTAGCATTTATAAATCTTCGTATTATTTTATAAAATAAAATGACTTGAAATAGAAACAAAAATTTAAAAACCTTTTTTTCTTTTAAGTAATATCCTATTGCAAAATTGCGATCTCCACTTTCTCTTTCAGACTGAAACCTGAGGAGGGAAAAAACATTTGCTTTATTTATTTACTTTCTGCAAAAGTGTGATTGTTCTGTAGTTTTAATTTGTATAGCAAAGTACAGCATAAAGACCACTAAGAGTCAGGAGCACTGGGTTCCAGTCCCAGTTCTCAAAACAGGCTATATACATTTGGCAAGTTGTTTAAATAACAATTCTTTCAGTCCTACTTTTCTTAGCTGTAAAAGGAGGGAAATGAACTCGGACCCTTTCTAGTCTTCACACTTTGTGAAGAAGCTAATTTTAAAATGACCAAATAGTCCACCACTAAAATACACTGAAAAATTGCAGAATCCTCTGGCTCCACCAAAAGAAAAATAAATTCCAACTAAGAGAATCCATGGAGTTTCAGAGAAACAGACATGTAAAACTGTTCTTGTAGTACTCATTAGATTAACGAATTTCAGAGAGAATCTAGTGGGTGGCAATACCAAGCAGTATTAACAAAGTTATGAAGGTAAAAGACAGGACTTCATTGAAAAATGGCAAATTATCTGATGGATTTGGAAAACAGGGTTCATGGAGAAGAGAGGAGAGACATGAAACTAAAAAAGTACACTGGGACCAAATTATTAAAACCAATAAAGGCCAAGGAGTATAATGGTTCCTTATTGTCTACAAAATAAAAGCATGAAGGCTTCGAAACACGGACATAACCTTATCAGATCTATATTTCAGATTGACACCAGTTTGGAAAAGGGGAAGAAAAAAGGATGAGAGATGAATTAGGGAACTACTGTAATGAGAGCTGGAGAAAGCCTGAACTTATTAGGCAGTGGTGACAGAAATGGAAGGAGAGGTGTGGTAAACATGAGAACAGACACATAGGCTTTTCAACCTGACGGGAACAAAGAGAGACAGTGAAATCTGAACTGGATTTTTAACGGGGCCTACTCAGAGGATGGTGATATTAACTAAGACAGGGATTCCTGGAGTAAAGAACAGTTTGGGAAGAAAGAGAATGAGTTTTGATTTAGGCAGATTTAATTCGCAATACATTTGAGAGATCAACATACAAGTGTCCTAAAGGCTGCTGATATAAAGGCAACTGTGAGTGACATTTTTTGTACTACTGATCACAAATTCAGATTTTAAATTTATACCCTTGAGTGCATAGTCCTTTTGAACTGTGCATTTCAACATTTCTGTGGTCAGAAAAACAAGGTTGGATATGGACAGTTTCTTGGGACTCAATGTCAATTTGCCAAACTTTTTTTTTTTTTTTTTTTTTTTGAGGTACTGAAGGCTGGGGCTGGGGATTGAACCCAGGACCTCACATGTGGGAAGCTGGTGCTCAACCACGGAGGCACATCAGCTTCCCTGAGTTGGCTTTTTTCCCTTGTTTTTCCTCTTTTTTTTTTGTTCCTGCCTTTTCAGGAGACACTGGGACCTGAACCCAGGACCTCCTATGTGGGAGGTGGGCGCCCAACTGCTTGAGCCACATCTGCTCACTACCAAACTTTTTAAAAAATATCAACACAGTATAAATAAAAGACTACTCAGGAATCATCATAGTGTCTGGCACATAGTTCATTAGGTTCATTAAAAACTTTATCAAGTATCCATTATTTGCCAGATAGCAGAGATACAGAAATGAATTGGAAGACACAACATTCTATCCTTGGTTTAAGGAAATTAGAGTCTAATAGTGGTGATGGCGGAAAGAGAGACACAGAAAAAGTTCAATAAAATATGGTACTATGAAAGCACAGAAGAGGCAACTTTTCATTGAAAACTTCCTGGAAAAGATTCTTAAGCTGATAAATGAAAGTTGGTCAGGTAGATAAACTGACATTTTTTACCCCCTGAAATGTGAAGCAATAAGTAGTACAAAACACCACCTAGTTAGTATTCATGCCCAAACTGTTCACCTTTATCTAATCACAAGAAAACAACCAGACAAATCAAAAATGGGGGATATCCACTACAGTCCATAGGCCAGTTCAGCTTCCTGCCAGTTATTATAAATAAAATCTTATTGGAACACAGCTTCACATCATCCATAGCTGCTTTTGTAGTAAAACAGCAGAATTAAATAGTTATGACAGAGACCATGTGGCCCACAAAGCCTAAAATATTTTCTATCTTGCTAGTCTCAGGAAAAGTTTGTCAATCCCTGCTCTAATAAGACAACTGGTCTGCACTCTTTAAAAAAAAAAAAAAATGCCATGGAATAAAATTTTTAAAAGCAAGGGGGTTCAGGGACTGTTCTAGTTTTAAGAGACTAAGAGACATAGTAAATTCAATGCTTAAACCTTGATTAGTTCCTGAATTTAAAAAAACAAAAACAAAAAACAAAGCTGTAAAAGACATTTAGGGATCACTGAAAACAATTTACATATTGATTAATATATTTAAATATTAATGTTAATTTTCTTAAGTGTGTTAATGGCATTGTGGTTAAATAGGAGAATATCTTTATTCTAGGAACATACATGCTGAGTTAATATTCTTTCAACTCTTCTGTAGACTTGTGGGGCAGTATGAGATTATTTATGAATCCCCAAAAGAGAGATTATGTTTATAAACTGGTCCGTTCCTCTGGGTGTGATACCCTCTGAATGCATTAGATTCAGCTGACACGTCTTGATTAAATTGCCTGTTAAGATTAGGATTCTGATTAGACCACATCAGGAGAGCAGTGACTCAAGGCTGAGTCCAGTCCCCTGTTTTGGGCTGATATAAACAGACACTCACTCAAGAAGACACACAGGAAGAGAGAGAGCTCCATAGACACAGCAGAGGAGAGAACTTTGATCCTGTGGCCCTGGGAAGCCCAGAAAGAAATAAGCCCTATGCCAGCCTGTAACTGAGAGAGGGGAAGGCTGAACCCTTGCAGAGATCACCCGCCATCTTGCTTCAACATGTGGCAACTGAACTTTGGTGAGAAAGCAACCTTAATTTGGACTCTTTAGGGCCTTGTAACTGTAAGCTTTTACCCCAAATAAATACCCTTTATAAAAGCCAACATATTTCTGATACTCTGTGTCAGTACCTTTGGCTAATACAACTTGCAAATTTCAAAATAAAGAATTAGGGTAAGAATCTAGTTAGCCAGACAAAGAGAGATAAGAGTGGTAATACAGGTATTATAGGCAAAAAGAAAATTGAATAAGTGCCAGTAATTTTGAGGTAAACCTGAGATCTCTTCTGATTCTAGGATTACTCACTAGAAGTTTATCAAAACTACCTAAAAGCATTTTTAAGTGTTCTCCTCAGGCAATTCAGAAATCATTCATTTCTCTTTAATGACCCAATTTTTTAAACATTTATTCATTCACTGAAGTAAATCCTGGGACAAACAAGAGAATGCAGACTAATTCTAATTTGTTACCTAGTATATATACTAAGTAACAAAACAATATTTAAAATAAAATGTATAGAATCTATTTTTTTATTAATTTAAAGAGACTTGTGCTACTGTAAAAACGAATCAGACTCACGTTGCATTACTGAATCCAACATATTCATTACCAGCCATCTTATTCAAAAACTGCATCACCTATGAACCAAAAGTGGGAAGTATTAGTAATCAAAAGACAAAGAATGTAGCATGAAAACTGAATTCTATATTCCACTTACATAGTCAAATTTTTCAGCATTATTTACTCCTTGCTGCAGAGAAACAAGAGACATAAATATGTTAATATAGGTACCACCACAATTAAGTTTTAAGCTAATATAATACCAAAACTTTCAAGGTGCTACCATTATAATTAATAGACTGCATTAGTACTTTTAAATCTAGGAAATACTTCTAAAATTATTTAGTATTCACTTAAACTCTTTCACATGTTCCTTCACTAATACCATTGAGAATGGATCTGAATTACAGAAGGAATGCTTTAAGTATATCTCCACCCAACCTGAAGTTACAGAATTTTCAATACAAGTTACCCCAAATCTCCTTCTCTTTTATGACAGCACATATTCTACTAGAATATGCTATTTATTTAAATGCATATTTAAAAAACTTAAAGGTTCACCATTAAAAAAGAATACATAAAAATTACAATTTTCAATTAAGAATAATCTACTTATTTAAAAATAAAACTTAATCCAATATTAGAGTTAGAAAAGTGAGTTATGATGCAAAACTAATCTTTTATAATTTTAGTATTTGCAAACATTCTGAGTATATTCACTAGAGTAAAGAAAGCTCTACCCGTATTGTTACAATACTTGAACTAAAATAAAATTTATATTTCATTATCTCTCAAATACTTGTTACAACTGTACTTAGCATTATGCCAATTCAGAGTATGGAAGATGTATTGTTTCATCACTTCTATTTCTGGAATGTTAGCTACTGCAAAATGCCAATATGAAAAACCTATGTAATACAGATCAGTTCAAGTAGCCAAATGGTTTTATTTTACCTCGGCGAAGTTTACAAAGCAGTAAGTTGTAGATCTGAAATCAAACGTATTAATTGTTGATATGCACCCAAAAGAAACAATACATCTCTAATTTTTAAAACAGGTTTAAAATAAAATAATTTGGCAACTAAAGTTTTTAAAAATGTATTTTTTTTAACTTTATCCTCAAAAAATCCAAAACATTACACTTTAAAATTTTATTATGGGGGAAAACCTGTATCAGAGTATTACTTAATTGAATAAAGCCAATTTAATTCTCCACTTTACAAGCAGATTAGGGCATGGATGATAATCTGTGAAAACCTACCAATCAATTTATTCAAGAAAGGATGTGCAGTCATACATACACAATCAGTAGCTAGAAGGAACATCACACTATTTCACGAAAGTTAGAGCATCCTTTGACATATTTTGTTTCCTTTTCTTATAATAACCAAAAATCAAAATGTAGAAATGTAACTCCAAAGCTGTTCAATGAAAAATAATTAAAAGAAGAAATTACCAACTTCATTGAACTGTTGCAGTTGTCAAAATATTCCATAGATCCTAATGCTGTAAAATATGTAACAACATTTAAACCACAGAAACCTTTTTAACCTTTGAAAAAGCACACACACAAAAAACAACTCTTTGGAAAAGGATGTCAGCATTTGCATTGGGATGTCACATGAATAATTACTGATTATACAGTTAAATCAATGTAAAATAAGCAAGTTATATTAAACTTTCATACTCTGACCTAAACTGTGTCCTATAGAACTAATACAAATTTTCCTTATTTAGCTGTAATGTTTAATAGGAAAGAAACAAAAACTGTTTCAACTCTAATCTAGATCACATACTTGGTTTATTTTTAGTTTACTAAAGGTAAAGCACAATTAAGTTTTACTTCTACGTTGTTTTTAAGAAACAACTAATATTTAGCAATGTCTATCATTATATAACATTTTGGGTAAGCTACCTGAAATGCCCTAGGCAGATTCTGTAAATAGGGAAAAGTAAAAATACAGGGAAAAATAAAATAATTCAAGAAATCCACCCCCAAAAAAATTCCCCTTTAAAAGTGAAGTCATTTGATTAATGTTCATTCTTATTATCTCTTCTGGAAATGACTCTTAAGTGAATAAAATATACTGGCCCCTGAGCCCCCTGGAAAGATTTTATGTCCCCCAGGGAATATATGGGATCTAATAATCATTATTAAGTTTTTTGTCATTTTAATTTTGAAAATATTACAGTAAAAAACTTATTTGCAAAGCCGTTAGAATAAACACACATACACGTACAAAATAAATTAGAGTAAACTGCACTCCCTCAAACAAAAACTGTAGAAACCAATATCGTCCTCATGTAGTGTGGTGCTGAGGGGTGGAGGAATAGATGTTACAAAAAATGAAACCAGCAATAGGTATATGAGGGCTTGTTATATATTGCTTATCTTGTATATGTTTGAAAATTTTTATAATAAAAAAATTCAAGGAAAAATGTTTATTTGCTAATAATTTTCCACGCTAATTTACAAAATTGTTCCTTTAACTATTTTCTTCCCCTTTGAAATAGTAATTGATTTTAATTAATTCATTGCTAGAATAAGATGGGGTTTAACTTGCTTATTTTTAATTTTTATAGACGTATGAGCTGAGCACTGAGAAGCCTTGCTTACAATATTTAAGGAGATGAGAACAGAAACCATTTTGTTATGGCAATGTCACTCAGTTCTTTACATGTCTTATTATATGCTAAAAGTCACACAGTGATCTATCCTCAAATATTATGCTTAATTGCCCTTATTAACTGACAACTTGATTAGATCCTCTTTCACTTTTTTCAAATCAAATACCAGAAACAATCTGGTATACGAGAGGATTTGTTACATCCTCAATACCACCACTCCAATATTTCAAAATGTTCCCTTCTATTGGTGTCCAATAAATTTTTACAACTTGAAGTAGTGCACCATCATAAAATTTGAGGCTCATAAGAATTATGCATTTCTTCTGGAAAAGAAGATGACACCTTGACCAAAGGCAGATCAGTTTTAAGAAAGGGAACAAATGGAAACTGTCTTAAAATTATCAATGTCCCTTTAACCCTTGGAGAGACTTCATGTATCCTACATGATATATATGTACCCCAGTTTGAAGATCATGGACAAGCGTTATTAGATAGGTTATTTTAATTTTGAAAGAGTTACTATAATATGTAGTAAATGCAGAAGCAAAACTTTTTTAAAGAAATTAAGGCAGACAAAATATATTTACCAAAATTTCTAATCCATTCACCAAATAACTTTTAAAAGCAAACCATGTGATTTGTCTGAAAAAGGTAATCAGACTCCAGTAATAGAAAATAATGCAAATTTATTTACCTACAAAAATTTCTATTAAGCTACAGAATTATGTTCTTTTGAAGAACTTTATGAACAAAAACTTGATAGAGGCACAAAGTTCTAACACTGGCTATTAAAATAATTAATGTAACTATATTGGAGTGTTTTTTGGTGTGTGTGTGTATGTGTGTGCTTTTGTTGTTTTTTGAGGTGCCGGGCTGGGGACTGAACCTGGGACCTCATATCTGGGAAGCCAGTACTCAACCACTGAGCTACACCGGTTCCCCCATGTTGGTTTTTTCATTTGTTTGTTTGTTGTTTGTTTTTGTTTTTAGAAGGTACCGGGAATCAAACCCAGGACCTCATATGTGGGAAGCAGGTGTTCAACCACTTGAGCTACATCTGCTCCCCTGGAGTGTTTTTATAGTCTGTATTTATAATATAGTCATGAATTAATTAATCTATTATGCATCATAATACAAGTGAAAACAAACTGTTAACAGAGACAACTGCCTATAAGTTAAATATAAAAATGTTAATTAAAATCAATGCATTAATCAGTTATTTTATATCACTTGATTTCATTCATAAAATAAGGAGGTGTAAAAGCCAATTAAAATTAGAGATCATAGCGGAAAGAGGTATAGAGGAAAAGGGCAAGAAAAGGTTACTGAAAATATTATAAAATACTCTTACTTTAATCTTCCCACAGAAAATGCCTCAAAGTTAAATATTACTGGGAGAATTAAAAGATATGACAGGTAAAAATTAACATTGTTCTAGATCTAGCATATTCATAGGTTAACCTTGTTTTTTTTTTTTTTTTCAGGAGGCATCAGGGATTGAACCTGGGACCCTCATACATGGGAAGGAGGCGCTACATCCGTTCCCCAGTTAACCCTATTAATAAAGTAACAGAAAAATGAATTTCAGTGGCAGTAAATTATCTGTCCTTCATAAAAACAACAACCAAAAATTAAAACAACCCCACAAATACATCAACTGCTATAAACATGAAAGCAAAAAAAACAATATAATTCTGTCTCTTCCCATTACTCTCCAGAACCACAAACCACCTTAAAAATGTGGCTTATAAGCAAGTCTAAGAGGTTAATGCTAACATGACCAAACTGAGCATTAAATATAGATAAACTAAACTTGTCCTGATTTTCATGGAGTATAATTACACTGGGATGGGAGGGAAAGAGAGAAAATGGAAAATTCAATTTTTTAAATTCAAAAATACTTTTGAGTAAAAAAAATCTAGCTTCTTCAAATGGCAAAAACTACAAATTACCACTAGAATAAAAAGAAGCATAAACAGAGAAAAAAGTGTAACTTATTCTCTACCTCTAAAATAAAAAAGCAGTAATGTGGCAATTATTTTGTAGTATGTTGTCCACATTTTCCCACCTACCCCTCAAATTATCACCAGACCTTAACTTTTAAACTGTACTAGGTGAAATTTTTACAACTGAAAATTATATATATATAGATGGATAGATGCTTCTATGGTATCCAGAAATAAATTTGATCCTCTCAGATTTAGTTTTTTCTTTTCTTTAAATCAAGCAACCACAGATTATCATCATCAAATAAAACAGACTGCATCAAAAAGCATTCCTTTAATGTTATGGTAGATAACCATAGAGAAAAAGAGAGCAAGTACTGTACCC